>CM067371.1:68614289-68692993 GCA_034401795.1 Chaetoderma sp. LZ-2023a | reverse complement strand
CACGACACGACGATGTTATTTATTCGCAATGAAGAAGAATGCGAAGATGACGACGTATGTCTCTCCGATTCCAGATCCAAGCGCTATCGCAACAGATGCGCTAGTTATCTGGGGGGGGGGGGAGGGGAATGGATGCATACGCATTCCCTCCAGCAATCCTGATTCCAAAAATTCTTCAGAAAGTCGGACAGGAGGAGTGCCAAGTGCTTCTGATCGCCCCAAATTGGCCAAGCCGATCATGGTATACGGATCTGCTGGACCGTCTGGTCTGCAATCCAGTTCCTCTGCCTCTGATGGACAATATTATCTTCCAGGGCAAGGCCCTTCACAGCAATCTGTCAATGTTCAGATTGACTGTGTGGATGTTGTCAAGGAATCTAGAATTAAGGAGGGCTTTTCTGAGCAAGCAGCCATGTTTATGGCAAAAGCCAGAGGGGGTCAACGTCCAGAGCATATACTTATAAAATCAACAGATTTGCAGAATGGTGCTCAAAAAGATGTATTATTCCAATGGATTCATCTATTCAGGTAGTAGCTGATTTCCTCTGTCACCTGTATGATGCCTATAGCCTCAAGCCTAACTCTATTGCTGGTTATAAATCAGCTTTAATGTCAGTTATCCCTTGCTTGTCTAATAGGGGAAGTGATGAAGTAAGTACATTAAATACTTTAATTAAAAGTATGGGCAATCTAAGACCAAGGAATCCCCCAGTGATCCCGTCTTGGAGTTTATCTCTACTGCTTCAGGTACTAGGTGATAAGCCCTTTGAACCACTTAGTTCCATTTCTATGAAAATGTTGACACTTAAAACTGTATTTTTAATTGCTACGGCCTCGGCTAGGCGTAGAAGTGAAATTCATGCCTTATCAGCCGAGGCAGACCGTTTTGTGGTTACAGGGGAGGGCCTTAAGCTTCTACCTAGGATTAATTTCATGGCTAAGAATCAGTCTTTGAAATATCAAGGTCAACCCATTTTTTTCCAGCTTTGACTAGATATGATCCTAATTCAAAAGCGTGGTGTCCAGTCCGAGCATTAAACCGGTACAAACAACATACTCAGGAATGGCGGACGGACCCGTCAGCGTTATGGTTGTCATATATTGAACCCCATGGCAGGGCGTCTAAGGACACCATTTCCAGGTGGATTGTTGAGTGTATTCAATTTTGTCATAAATCCGCCACAGGTAAACAAGTTGACATGGCCAAGGCTCACAGTGTCCGGGGCATAGTGGCTTCCACTGCCCTATTTAATGGGGTCTCTGTGGATGACATTATGTCGGTAGCTCAGTGGCACTGTGAGTCAAGTTTTACAGACCATTACCTCCGTGACACCTCGAATCCTCTCGCCTTATCGATTTTGAAAAAATAATTTAGGTGTACATATTTGATGAGGTTTCCTAATTTTTTATATATTTCACATTTAATCAATGGAAACAACCACTTATTTGGACTGCATCAGTCTTCACCAATGGGAAGATGATGACAGCCGCCAAACTTCGCAAGGTCAGTCTTGTTTTTGTGTTGTTCATTGTTAATTGTATTGTCACGTGAACCTTTGTTATTAAAATGGTGATGGTACGTGTTTTATATGTGGTTCATTACGGAGAGTACCATTAAAACTCGACTAAAGGACGCAGTTTTTGGGTCAAAACACATGTACTAGAAAGGGGGGTGCGTACTATAATCGAGAACATTCCTTCCGCACATTTTTGGGTCGAAATCTTTCTTAAAAAGTCACAGATTATACCACGGAAATTGAACTAAATGTTACCCTAGCCAATTCGCGCCGCCTGACGACTATGTTTAATGTATACTCCAAAAACCCCAAGCGGAAGTGAAATTATTAAATTGGGGCGCCTAAATATTGCTTATTCTTTAATACATATCACTTATTACATCAAAATTAATCCAGAATTTGACATAAAATGGCGTCGAGAAAAGATACGTGTATAAATCATGTGATTCGCCTCCAATCGCAAAAGATCTTTATTCTAATTAGAGCGAGTACTCGGATATAAATATTCTGGACTCGGAACTCGGAAATTGCTATATATCATCATTGCGCGATAGGAACTGAATGTTCCCGTACCCTGTTTGATAACCAACTCCCGTTAGCGCATAAGATTACACAGCGCCTCCAATCACAAAAGAGCCAGATAACCAACTCCCGTTAGCGCATAAGATCACACAGCGCCTCCAAACGCAAAAGAGCCATTACGTTTTTTCTAAATCTAACAGCGTCTTATACTTAAATACAAGAGTTTTTTGGGCGGATTTTGGTCAAATTTGGGACAGCGTCCTATATTCGAGGGCGGCCTTTAGTCGAGAAATTACGGTATACGAAAATGTAGCCTTTTCATTTATTGTCCTATAGTACATGGCACTTGTACGTAGAGAGTGTATGGAACATTGAGGTCATTCAGTCTTCCTCCCAAGAAGAGAGGGGGGGTGGCGGGAGCGCATATGACATATGGTCATCTTTCAACCATCGGTTGTATTAGCCGATGTTCAAATCCTTTCCTGATTGTGTTTCCACACAATTTCAGAAGTTTCAGTGCCTTTAACGCAGAAAAAGCGCATAGGGAAGAGCTGGTCTGTTGACCTCGCCTCCCTCCCGCCGAATTCCCTGACGAATTCTGGCAATATCAAAGAGTATTAGGGAGGTAAGTATACTCTGAAGTGAAATAAACGAAGTCACGGATTTCTTTTTTCTCCGCCCCACTGAAGCTCGGTCTTCAGGCTCTTGTAATGTTGCATAATGTCAGCCAATAAATTAGTCAGAAGAAGTACTAGTCGGCGCATGCGCGGTGTTGGTGCTGGCATCCGCCTGACTGACTTCTGACTACCTGCCCAGTAGGGGCACCTTACTTTTTTACTCTGAGTGTTTTATTGAGTGAAAGCCGATATTTAGCAATATCAAAGAGTATTAGGGAGGTAAGTATCAACCCTCGTGAAAAAAGAAATCTGTGATTTCGTTTATTGCAACACGCTTTCTAGCCTTGCTTTTGCTTTCTGTCTTTTTGAAGCTTTGAGTTGTTTTGCAACTTGTTTTGACTGATTATTAGTATGTCTGATGCTGCCAAGTCGCCGGAGGATGCCCCCGGTCCAAGCCATCAGGTGTACATGTACTTCAGTAAATTTATTGATAAAAAATTTGCGTGTTGACTCGGATGGTGTTTCTGGGATTCATGCTAACTCGTGGATGCGTCTTTATTAGGCTAGCTCCTTTGTGGGAGGCCTATACGAGAGGTGTTCAGTTTATTTTGTCACAAATTTCAAGTAAGTATTTAATCAACAATAATTTATCACAAAATAATTTCATTTCAGAAGATGTTCAATTTGAGACCCATGAGCATGATATATCAGTCTACAGCGCTTAGGCCAAGAAGAAAGGGCTTTATTGATTACAGTTTGACTTAGTGCCTTCCATTCGGTTTTGGGAGCACGTTTTAGACTGTTAAGACTTGTAACTTTCCGCTTCTGTAGACGGCGCTTGACAATCCCCCAGATACTAAAGTCCATAGGGGCAGCATCCGGCGACTTTGGCATCCATTCTTCAGGGCTGATGAATTTAACATTGTTCTGCTTTAAGTATGTTAAGCTCTTTCGTGCAGTATGAGAGGAGGCACTATCTTGGTGAAAAACCATGTCCTTCTGTTTGTTCCCTGGGAATAATTTGGGAACATCGTGTTTCAAAAAGGGTCTCAAAACATGTTTGATGTAATAATCAGCATTGATTTTCACATTCCGATCAATGAATTTAAGACTGGTCTTTCCGTAATGACTAACACCTGCCCATACCATGAAACCAGGCGCGAAACTGTCACTTTTAACAAACTTCAACTTATCCATATCAATTTGTCCTTTCCTAGCATAACAGATTCGCCGTTTTCTGTAGCTTCCACCTAGATAAAACATAGCCTCATCTGTGGTGACAAAGTTTTTCCACTTCCCCGCACACAGCTTCAGGTACAGCCTCCAGCTCCTCTTCCTCCTCTTTTCAACCTGCTCTAGGGATAGTTTATGAACCAAACATTTTTTTCTCGGTTTTGCCTTGATAACACTGTTTATGGTGTTATTTACGGATCCCAAACTAATTCCTAATAGACTGCTCATCTCACGTTGTGTCATTGTGTCGGTCTTGCTATCATTTTCTTCACTTTGTCTATCACTTGTTTTGATACTACAGTTCGTCTTCTTCTGATTTTCAACGTAGCAGATTTTCCATGTGTTAGATTCGCCAATTGTCGTTCTTTTCTGATGTTAGTCTTTCCGCGATAAATGGTCCTCACACTGACACTGGTATTTTCTTTCAAAAGTTCATTTCTGATCAGTGATGGCGTCATTCTCCTCCTCAAAACATGGAGAATTATACCCTCCGCTCGCTCGCTTATTTTCTGTCTTGGCATGTTGAAAACTTTTAACAAACTAAACTAGCATGTCGGTAAGCTCGTGGGCTATGTAAAAAGGTATTGTGAGTGAGACAATTGACCAAAAGTGTGCAGCAAGAAATTGTGCAATCTTGTGACAAAATAAACTGAACAACTCTTGTATATTAGCTAACACATGTGCTTTATTTTTCAGACCCATGAGCTGATATTTGAAGTGTATCCTTTATTTTAAAACAATATTTATACTTGGTTTCTGGATCCTTCTAATTTATTATGAGTTTGCTGAGGGAATTATTATCATAAGAAGTAATTTTTCTGCAAAAGAGTGTGTTAAGAAGAGGAAGGCAGACATGGAGGCCTTCCATCTTCCATAGGACCCGGTGACGGGCGAGATACGTATACCCACCGAATTCCATAAGAATGTCTGGGCATGATATTTAGATCTGCCATGCCCTTGCGGGAAGGACATTTACGGTGGGTATTCGTCTCTCTCACCCCCACCATAACGATAGAACAATGGTCTAATAACGCTTTCGTGAAAGGTAACCTATGTCTTGTAACGTTTTATGTGGTTACGGAGCGGGATGTCCGGATTCTTATCCAGTTCGGAGATCTTACTAAGTAACATGTATGAGCGCTGTCTTCAGTATTGATGTCTTAGGGCATCTGTTCTCAGTGACAGCCGTGTCTAATAGCTAGGTAGATACCAGCCATTTGTGGCCAAAAATAGTTCTTGTTTTAAAAACAACTAAACGCTAATTAAGCAAAGCAGAAGGCCCGCATAAATAAAGCTGCAACTACTAATTCAGCATACTCAGCATCACATAAGACGGTGACAAGGGAATCCATCGGAAATCGCTCGTCCCGTCTTCACGTAAAACAGCGCGCATCCCTATAGTCATAATCTCACTAGGTATGGTCTTTTCTTTCTCAAGCATTTTTGGTTGAAATATTAGAGTAGGCCCATTTTTGCCTACTACTCTTCTCCCGCTTTAAGCAGTGCCGACACCTTCCCGAGACAGAGGCCCGTGCAAGGCACTTGCCTCTCGCAAGGATTCAGCGACGACGGTCCATGCGAGGATAATACTCCACACCCAGACTAGCACTAGGAGTAGTGCCCGTGTGAGGCACATAACTTTTCGTCCGAGATAATCTTCCTTTCAGCCTAGGGGTATAATAACTTATAATAAGTTAATTAGTTAAGTCTCGTGTACGGGAGCCTCCCTTGCGGGGATACCTCTGCAGACCTATGAGTCTGTGTGGTACCTCCGGGAGCCCCATGTTTAAAAGTTCATCTACCTGTCTCGTATTTTCGTATGCTCTTATTTTGGTTTTATCTAGCATATTTATAATTGTTTAGGTAAAATCATTGTATAGACTTATATTTTTAGGTCACCAAATCAAATCTTGTAAGTCCATAGATCATGAAATTGCTATGGACAGGCATACTGGTGACACAAATTTTTGGGATGAGACGGTTTTGTTTAATGTTCACGACGATGGTCGCACGGCCCCACCGGAACGATTGAGTTCCACCGGCCTTAGGAGCCGGTTTTTGTTACCCGCAAGGCAGTCTCGTACAAGGTCCATCACCCCAAGACCGGATGCTAACCAGCGTCATCACTCGTCATGCACTTGCGGCGCAGCGAGTCGACATGATACACCGGAACGGCCCGACACTACCCGGCGAGCTACACTACTCAGGAGAGGGTTCAGCTACTCATCTCAGTAATACAGTCAGTGTGCAACAGTCATCATGTCCTGGCACAGGTTTACCTGAGAATGCTGGGGTTGATGGTTGCTCTGGAACACGATATCAGGGCTTTGGAATCTGGAACCGTCAATAGAACATATAAATCTACTGGAATTACGAGCAGTAGTCCTGGGCCTGGAACATTTCTTACAGAAAGTTCAGGGCAAGAGTGTTCTAATTCGATCAGACAACTCAACAGTAGTGACTTACATAAACTGCCAGGGTGGGACAAAGTCGCCCAGTCTCTGTATGATGACATGGAAACTGCTTTTGCCTGAATCACAGAATTACCTTGAAAGCAGTTCATATTCTGGGAAGGTTAAATCTGTTAGCGGACTCATTGAGCCGAAGGATGAGTGTTTTACCTACGGAATGGCAACTGAATCAATGTGTGGCGGATCGTCTGTTCAACCACTGGGGGGAACCCAACATAGATTTATTCGCAATGAAGAAGAATGCGAAGATGACGACGTATGTCTCTCCGATTCCAGATCCAAGCGCTATCGCAACAGATGCGCTAGTTATCTGGGGGGGGGGGGAGGGGAATGGATGCATACGCATTCCCTCCAGCAATCCTGATTCCAAAAATTCTTCAGAAAGTCGGACAGGAGGAGTGCCAAGTGCTTCTGATCGCCCCAAATTGGCCAAGCCGATCATGGTATACGGATCTGCTGGACCGTCTGGTCTGCAATCCAGTTCCTCTGCCTCTGATGGACAATATTATCTTCCAGGGCAAGGCCCTTCACAGCAATCTGTCAATGTTCAGATTGACTGTGTGGATGTTGTCAAGGAATCTAGAATTAAGGAGGGCTTTTCTGAGCAAGCAGCCATGTTTATGGCAAAAGCCAGAGGGGGTCAACGTCCAGAGCATATACTTATAAAATCAACAGATTTGCAGAATGGTGCTCAAAAAGATGTATTATTCCAATGGATTCATCTATTCAGGTAGTAGCTGATTTCCTCTGTCACCTGTATGATGCCTATAGCCTCAAGCCTAACTCTATTGCTGGTTATAAATCAGCTTTAATGTCAGTTATCCCTTGCTTGTCTAATAGGGGAAGTGATGAAGTAAGTACATTAAATACTTTAATTAAAAGTATGGGCAATCTAAGACCAAGGAATCCCCCAGTGATCCCGTCTTGGAGTTTATCTCTACTGCTTCAGGTACTAGGTGATAAGCCCTTTGAACCACTTAGTTCCATTTCTATGAAAATGTTGACACTTAAAACTGTATTTTTAATTGCTACGGCCTCGGCTAGGCGTAGAAGTGAAATTCATGCCTTATCAGCCGAGGCAGACCGTTTTGTGGTTACAGGGGAGGGCCTTAAGCTTCTACCTAGGATTAATTTCATGGCTAAGAATCAGTCTTTGAAATATCAAGGTCAACCCATTTTTTTCCAGCTTTGACTAGATATGATCCTAATTCAAAAGCGTGGTGTCCAGTCCGAGCATTAAACCGGTACAAACAACATACTCAGGAATGGCGGACGGACCCGTCAGCGTTATGGTTGTCATATATTGAACCCCATGGCAGGGCGTCTAAGGACACCATTTCCAGGTGGATTGTTGAGTGTATTCAATTTTGTCATAAATCCGCCACAGGTAAACAAGTTGACATGGCCAAGGCTCACAGTGTCCGGGGCATAGTGGCTTCCACTGCCCTATTTAATGGGGTCTCTGTGGATGACATTATGTCGGTAGCTCAGTGGCACTGTGAGTCAAGTTTTACAGACCATTACCTCCGTGACACCTCGAATCCTCTCGCCTTATCGATTTTGAAAAAATAATTTAGGTGTACATATTTGATGAGGTTTCCTAATTTTTTATATATTTCACATTTAATCAATGGAAACAACCACTTATTTGGACTGCATCAGTCTTCACCAATGGGAAGATGATGACAGCCGCCAAACTTCGCAAGGTCAGTCTTGTTTTTGTGTTGTTCATTGTTAATTGTATTGTCACGTGAACCTTTGTTATTAAAATGGTGATGGTACGTGTTTTATATGTGGTTCATTACGGAGAGTACCATTAAAACTCGACTAAAGGACGCAGTTTTTGGGTCAAAACACATGTACTAGAAAGGGGGGTGCGTACTATAATCGAGAACATTCCTTCCGCACATTTTTGGGTCGAAATCTTTCTTAAAAAGTCACAGATTATACCACGGAAATTGAACTAAATGTTACCCTAGCCAATTCGCGCCGCCTGACGACTATGTTTAATGTATACTCCAAAAACCCCAAGCGGAAGTGAAATTATTAAATTGGGGCGCCTAAATATTGCTTATTCTTTAATACATATCACTTATTACATCAAAATTAATCCAGAATTTGACATAAAATGGCGTCGAGAAAAGATACGTGTATAAATCATGTGATTCGCCTCCAATCGCAAAAGATCTTTATTCTAATTAGAGCGAGTACTCGGATATAAATATTCTGGACTCGGAACTCGGAAATTGCTATATATCATCATTGCGCGATAGGAACTGAATGTTCCCGTACCCTGTTTGATAACCAACTCCCGTTAGCGCATAAGATTACACAGCGCCTCCAATCACAAAAGAGCCAGATAACCAACTCCCGTTAGCGCATAAGATCACACAGCGCCTCCAAACGCAAAAGAGCCATTACGTTTTTTCTAAATCTAACAGCGTCTTATACTTAAATACAAGAGTTTTTTGGGCGGATTTTGGTCAAATTTGGGACAGCGTCCTATATTCGAGGGCGGCCTTTAGTCGAGAAATTACGGTATACGAAAATGTAGCCTTTTCATTTATTGTCCTATAGTACATGGCACTTGTACGTAGAGAGTGTATGGAACATTGAGGTCATTCAGTCTTCCTCCCAAGAAGAGAGGGGGGGTGGCGGGAGCGCATATGACATATGGTCATCTTTCAACCATCGGTTGTATTAGCCGATGTTCAAATCCTTTCCTGATTGTGTTTCCACACAATTTCAGAAGTTTCAGTGCCTTTAACGCAGAAAAAGCGCATAGGGAAGAGCTGGTCTGTTGACCTCGCCTCCCTCCCGCCGAATTCCCTGACGAATTCTGGCAATATCAAAGAGTATTAGGGAGGTAAGTATACTCTGAAGTGAAATAAACGAAGTCACGGATTTCTTTTTTCTCCGCCCCACTGAAGCTCGGTCTTCAGGCTCTTGTAATGTTGCATAATGTCAGCCAATAAATTAGTCAGAAGAAGTACTAGTCGGCGCATGCGCGGTGTTGGTGCTGGCATCCGCCTGACTGACTTCTGACTACCTGCCCAGTAGGGGCACCTTACTTTTTTACTCTGAGTGTTTTATTGAGTGAAAGCCGATATTTAGCAATATCAAAGAGTATTAGGGAGGTAAGTATCAACCCTCGTGAAAAAAGAAATCTGTGATTTCGTTTATTGCAACACGCTTTCTAGCCTTGCTTTTGCTTTCTGTCTTTTTGAAGCTTTGAGTTGTTTTGCAACTTGTTTTGACTGATTATTAGTATGTCTGATGCTGCCAAGTCGCCGGAGGATGCCCCCGGTCCAAGCCATCAGGTGTACATGTACTTCAGTAAATTTATTGATAAAAAATTTGCGTGTTGACTCGGATGGTGTTTCTGGGATTCATGCTAACTCGTGGATGCGTCTTTATTAGGCTAGCTCCTTTGTGGGAGGCCTATACGAGAGGTGTTCAGTTTATTTTGTCACAAATTTCAAGTAAGTATTTAATCAACAATAATTTATCACAAAATAATTTCATTTCAGAAGATGTTCAATTTGAGACCCATGAGCATGATATATCAGTCTACAGCGCTTAGGCCAAGAAGAAAGGGCTTTATTGATTACAGTTTGACTTAGTGCCTTCCATTCGGTTTTGGGAGCACGTTTTAGACTGTTAAGACTTGTAACTTTCCGCTTCTGTAGACGGCGCTTGACAATCCCCCAGATACTAAAGTCCATAGGGGCAGCATCCGGCGACTTTGGCATCCATTCTTCAGGGCTGATGAATTTAACATTGTTCTGCTTTAAGTATGTTAAGCTCTTTCGTGCAGTATGAGAGGAGGCACTATCTTGGTGAAAAACCATGTCCTTCTGTTTGTTCCCTGGGAATAATTTGGGAACATCGTGTTTCAAAAAGGGTCTCAAAACATGTTTGATGTAATAATCAGCATTGATTTTCACATTCCGATCAATGAATTTAAGACTGGTCTTTCCGTAATGACTAACACCTGCCCATACCATGAAACCAGGCGCGAAACTGTCACTTTTAACAAACTTCAACTTATCCATATCAATTTGTCCTTTCCTAGCATAACAGATTCGCCGTTTTCTGTAGCTTCCACCTAGATAAAACATAGCCTCATCTGTGGTGACAAAGTTTTTCCACTTCCCCGCACACAGCTTCAGGTACAGCCTCCAGCTCCTCTTCCTCCTCTTTTCAACCTGCTCTAGGGATAGTTTATGAACCAAACATTTTTTTCTCGGTTTTGCCTTGATAACACTGTTTATGGTGTTATTTACGGATCCCAAACTAATTCCTAATAGACTGCTCATCTCACGTTGTGTCATTGTGTCGGTCTTGCTATCATTTTCTTCACTTTGTCTATCACTTGTTTTGATACTACAGTTCGTCTTCTTCTGATTTTCAACGTAGCAGATTTTCCATGTGTTAGATTCGCCAATTGTCGTTCTTTTCTGATGTTAGTCTTTCCGCGATAAATGGTCCTCACACTGACACTGGTATTTTCTTTCAAAAGTTCATTTCTGATCAGTGATGGCGTCATTCTCCTCCTCAAAACATGGAGAATTATACCCTCCGCTCGCTCGCTTATTTTCTGTCTTGGCATGTTGAAAACTTTTAACAAACTAAACTAGCATGTCGGTAAGCTCGTGGGCTATGTAAAAAGGTATTGTGAGTGAGACAATTGACCAAAAGTGTGCAGCAAGAAATTGTGCAATCTTGTGACAAAATAAACTGAACAACTCTTGTATATTAGCTAACACATGTGCTTTATTTTTCAGACCCATGAGCTGATATTTGAAGTGTATCCTTTATTTTAAAACAATATTTATACTTGGTTTCTGGATCCTTCTAATTTATTATGAGTTTGCTGAGGGAATTATTATCATAAGAAGTAATTTTTCTGCATTCTCCCCCCCCCCCCCCCCCCCCACCACCACCACCGGGTTTTGGACTCAGGATCGGGTATTCCTGTTGTTGTTCATCAGACTTCACTCGTCCTCAGAAGTCATCTTATGAGGTTTTATTTAGGAGAGAGGATCATTTTCAGTCATTTTATTTCTAAAAATTATAGAAATTTTTTTGACTGAGTGTTGAGTTATTTATCTCTCTTGATGGTTTGCATAGGTTCATTGTGTTTATAAAGTTCAATTACTAATGAATCTTTGTTTTGAGCTGTGAAGTCTAAAAATTTGCCTCTCAAGTATTCAAGTTCATGTTTTAATGTCTCCCTTGTCTTCTTAAAGAAGTATAAGAAGTTTTTAGGATTTGTTCACCTTTTGTCAGGCCTATAGTTTTTTCTATGGCCCTGGCTTATCCTTTCATTTGATGGTCAAAGTTTTCCTTATGGATCTTATTAGCCTTCTGCAATTGTTTTTTTGTTTGTCATAACTAAAAACTAATTGTTTCCGTTTTGTGTCATTTCAGAGGGTAATTGAGAACAAATGCCCTTCCTGCCACCGTTTCGTAAAGGCCCGCTTTTTCCCTCATGACTGTACTAGGTGCCGTATGTACGGGCCCATTCTAAATTGCCATGTGTGTGAGTCGTGGCCGGTGGAGGTGATGACTGATTTTTTAAATCAGCAGGTGAAAGACCGGGTGGCAGACGATAAGAGGTGTCTGGAAAAAGAGTGTGGTAAGAAGAGGAAGGCAGACATGGAGGCCTTCCATCTTGAAATGATGGGAGAAATGAAGAAGATGATCACAGATCTTGTCCCGGAGTTGCTTCGCAGCTTGCTTCCTGGGTCAGGGATGCCAGACATGGAGGCCTTCCATCTTTGAAATGATGGGAAAAACGAAGAAGACGATCACAGATCTTGTCCCGGAGTTGCTTCGCAGCTTGCTTCCTGGATCAGGTTCGTCATTGTCTTCTTCATTTGCTCTGGGACAGTGTTCCCGTCTCTGGGTCTGGTTCTCTTAGCAAACCAGTTTTCGTTATAGACCCAGAGATGGCTCCCGTTGGTCCGGCGCTGAGGCTTGCCTCGCCCGTGGACCCGGGAGTGGACGCCATGGCCTCGGGCGCTCGCTTATCAAGTGCTCTAGAGCAACCTAAGGCTAAGGGTATCAGCACCTCATGCGATACCCCTCCTGCCCAGGCCGAGCTTGATCCATTTTCAAGCTTGGCATCTAATCTTTCTGGGCAGGAAGAAGAGGACACTGTTATGGCCTGCCGATGGCCAAGGAAATGGATACCCATGGAACTACTTCTTCGGGAGTAGGTTTCACGGCTCAATGGCTAGGCCGGCTATGAGCCGATGGCCATCCATACCGTATCCCTCGGCTTGCCGAGAGTTACCGTGAGGAAGGCCCGGACTATGACATCATGCCTTTATTCCCCCCATGACGTCATAGATCCGGCTCCTGGAATAGCCACGGCACAGGCCTTGCGGGTCCATATGGCTTCCCTGGCTATCCAGGAGTATCTTCAGCTCTGGCCATTACCCCACCAGTGAATGTGGTTGAGGACGACAAAGGCCCTAGGCTCATCGAACATTCACAGGTGGCCACCGAGGAGGACTGGCTGAATGCTTGCCAATGACTGGTGAACATCAAGCCAGAACTCCAAGTGGATCCACCGGCCTCTCAGCGGGAACAGCGCCCATGGTTGGGAGGGAAACCGGTGACGCCCACCATGCCATCTCTGCCGTATGCGGAGAATATCGTTGATATGTTCGCTGCAGCAGAGACGTCCATTCAGCCGAAAGGACGCCTTGCGAAGACCCCTCGCGAGGTGGCACGGCACTGCCGTATAAGTTCTGATCTGTATCAGAAGTACGGCATCGTCCCAAAGCCTTGCACGGATGACCATGCGGCCTTGGGCGAAGACATGCGGCCTGGGTCGCAGTCTGACACGGGACCTTTGTGCACTAGTACCCTACGCAATGCTAATTCCACGCTGCGGGACACGGAGGAAATTATGAGAGGAGCCATCTTGGCTCTCGCACGTTTCCCAGCTGCTAGAGGGGGTAGTAGCAGCATCCGTGGCCCGCCAAACTTCTCCTCTTTCAGTCCAGATAGCCATCCAGGACGACATTAACCTGGCTCTGGACTGCATGACGAGATCAGTAACCAGGAGTTTACTGGCGAGGCACGCATTTGCCCTTGACAATTTGTGCCCCTTGCAGGACCTGACAATCGGCTTCTTCAGACGCCGATGGCAGGTCCAGGGTTTTGAGGTGAAGGATGCCTGCAACTCCAACAAACCATAAACCTGGTGAACAACCAGAGGGCGCTGCGAGAGCAGTTTGAAGTGCTCCGCAGGGAGCGTGTTCGATCAGCGCCCCCTGCCTTCCACCCTCAGCAGGCTAGAGGTGGTGGTGGCCTTGTCAGAGGCCAACCACTTACGCAGCGTTGGCCATGGCAATGCCAGCATAAGTCAGCTAGTGGGGGGAGCGCAGGCTCTTCCAGCGCAACCCGCCAAACAGCCTGCATACCAAGGTGCGCGTGGTGCTGGTAGAGGAGCGTGGAGTTCTGATCGTGGGAGCCAAACCTGAGGGGTCGGCTCTCACAAAGACCACGCCAGTGCTGCTTGGACAACCACCAGAGACAGGGCTTCTCTTGCACTTCTCGGGTCCACATCAATCCTTAGGTGCACCCGTGGGAGGCCATATGGCCTTCCACATGCAAGAGTGGGAGCGGATTACTCAGGACCACTCAGTCTTGCGATGGCTTTCAGTCGGTTACCATCCTGACTGGATTTCAAATCAGCCATCGCGCCTGTCTCTGGTTCCAATCTGGACTCAAAATCCAAGAGATCCAGATCAACGTTTGTGTATAGAGGAAGAAATTCAATCCCTCATACTAAAACATGCTATTCAACCCGCACGAAAATGTCCGGGTTATTATTCAACAGTGTTCCTGGTGACAAAAAGCACTGGAGGGTGGAGACCAATTCTCAGCCTCAAACCTCTCAACAGGTTTATCCTCACACCAAGTTTCAAAATGGAAACTGTAAGAACGGTGTTAGCAGGATTGAGGAAGGGAATGTGGACAGCATCAATAGATCTAAAAGATGCCTATTTTCACATTCCCATAGCGAAGAGCTTTCATTGGTTCCTGAGATTTGCATTTCAGAGCCACAAATAGGAATTCAGGTTCTCCCATTTGGTATATCGACGGCTCCTCGGGTCTTCACTCGAGTGGTCCAAGCTATGAGGTCATACCTCCGCAGAAGACGCATAGCAATCCACATGTACATAGACGACTGGCTGTTAAAAGTACACTCTGAAAAAAGTCTCAGCAAATCTGGAGATAGTTTTGAAAACTCTTACAGATCTAGGCTGGATAATCAACTTTCAAAAGTCAGAGCTGACTCCATCCCAGAACTTTGTTTACCTGGGCATATTCTTCGATCTAGAGATAGGATATGTTTACCCATCTCAAGAGAGCGTAGAAATACTCATCTCAGTCATACAGTCAGTGTGCAGCAGTCGTCATGTCCTGGCACGGGTCTACTTGAGAATGTTGGGGTTGATTGTTTCTTTGGAACCAGTCATTCCTCAGGCAGCCTTACGCTGGCGACCGATCCAGTTATTTCTCATGACACAGTGGACCCAGAGTACGGGTTTCCTGGACTCAAAGGTGTCAGTGTTGGAAGCTCTTATTCACCACCTTCAATGGTGGATGAAGAGACAACATCTCCTCGTGGGGGTGATGTTATCACCTCCCCACCCTCAGTTAACGACGTACACAGATGCATCAATGGAGGGATGGGGAGCTTGCCTGGAAGAAAACAAAGTATCAGGGCGTTGGAATCTGGATCAGTCAAGGGAACATATCAATCTGCTGGAAATGTGAGCAGAAGTCTTAGCCATGGAACACTTCCTAGAGAAGGTCAAGGGCAAGAGTGTTCTGGTTCGGTCAGACAATACAACAGTAGTGACTTACATAAACCGCCATGGCAGAACGAAGTTGCCCAGTCTGTATGATGACATTCGAAACTGCTTTGCTGGTGCCTAGATCATGGGATTTCCCTGAAAGCAGTTCATATTCCAGGAAGGCTAAATCTAGTAGCAGACTCATTGAGCCGAAGAATGAGCATTCTTCCCACGGAATGGCAACTAAATCAATGTGTGGCGGATCGCCTGTTTAACCACTGGAGCAAGCCCAACATAGATTTATTCGCAACGAACAAGAATGCGAAGATGACGACGTACGTCTGTCCGATTCCAGATGCGAGCGCTATCGCAATAGATGCGTTAGCTATCAGCTGGGAGGGGATGTATGGATACACATTCCCGCCAGCAATCCTGATTCCAAAAGTTCTCCAGAAAATCAGGCAGCAGGAATGCCAAGTTCTTCTGATCACCCCAAATTGGCCAAGCCGATCATGGTATACGGATCTGCTGGACCATCTGGTCTGCAATCCTGTTCCTCTGCCTCTGATGGACAACATAATCTTCCAGGGCAAGGCCTCTCACAACAACCCATCAATGTTCCAGTAGACTATATGGATGTTGTCAAGGAATCAGCAGTTAGGGAGGGTTTTTCTGAGCAAGCAGCCATGTTTATGGCAAAAGCCAGAAGCGGATCAACCTCCAGAGCATATAATTATAAAATCAACAGATTTGCTGAATGGTGCTCAAAAAGATGTATTAATCCAATGGAAGCATCTATTCATGTAGTAGCCGATTTCCTCTGTAACCTTTTTGATGCCTATAGCCTCAAGCCTAACTCTATTTCTGGCTACAAGTCAGCTTTAATGTTAGTTATCCCTTGCTTGGCTAATAGGGGAAGTGATGAAGTATGTAATCTAAATACTTTAATCAAAGGCATGGGTAATCTAAGACCAAGGAATCCTCCAGTGATTCCATCTTGGAGTTTATCGTTAGTACTTCAAGTATTAGCAGATAAACCCTTTGAACTACTAAGCTCCATTTCCATGAAAATGTGACACTTAAAATAATTTTTCTGATTGCTGCAGCTTCAGCCAGACGAAGAAGTGAAATACATGCTTTGTCAGCAGAGCCAGACCGTTTGTGGTGACAGGGGAAGGCCTTAGGCTTCTACCTAGAGTTAACTCTATGGCGAAAAGCCAGTCTTTAAAATCTGGTCAGCCTATGGTTTTACCCGCTTTGTCTAGGTTTGATCCTAATTCAAAGGCTTGGTGTACAGTCTGTGCATTAGCATGTTATAAACAATGTACACAGGAATGGCGGACAGACCCTAGTGCTTTATGGCAATTTTACATTGAACCCCATGAGAGAGCTTTTAAAGATATCATTTCTAGGTGGATTGTGGAATGCATCCAGCATTGCCACAAAGCCGCCACGGGAAAACAAGTTGACATGGCCAAGGCTCACAGTATCCGTGGTGTAGTGACATCCACGGCTCTGTTTAACAGAGTGCCGGTGGATCACATTATGTCAGTAGCACAATGGCACTGTGAGTCTAGTTTTACAGATCATTACCTCCGTGACACGTCAAATCCACTTGCCTTATCGATTTTACATAAACGTTAAATCTGTATATATTTGTAAATATTGTATATAAGGCCGTTGACTCACACACAGTGCAATTTAGTGGGGAAGCCCAGCTTTTCCGTACTGTACCTATCATCGCCAGCGGTGATTAAAGGGAATTTCGTCAAAATAGGTTAGTCCTATATTTGGTGATGGTTATTTTTTGTCATTTTGTGTGTATGTGCGTGCGTGCGTGTGTGCGTGCGTGTTTGTGTTAATTCGGTTAAATAATCCCATCTACAAGGAGTTCAATACATTATATTTACTTTATATTTGTTTCTAATATTTCTTTCAGATTTACCAGATGAAGATGAAGAATGTGTTCAAATTAAGATGCAGCTTATATCACGTCTTTCACGGGTATGCAACAGAGAGTGTGCGTATGTACATGCCCATTCACCTGCATGTGCGCTCCATTGTAATCCTAGAATGTGTCAATGGATGAATACAGTTTTAGCTGCGCCCCGACAATCTCTAGCTAAGCGCCGCCCATGCTTTGCCCATGTAGGGATCAATCGATCCCTGCAATCCCTGAATCTTAATTTACAGAAAACTATACAGGTAAGCTGTTGAATGTTTTGAAACTAATTTATGGCGGCATCAGTGCCCTATCAAATTAGTTTAAAAATATTCAGTAGTATGTTTATTAAATAGTAACGACATACAATTCCTACAACTTGACAGACTATTAAACTTTTATGACAGATCTAATTACATCATTTATGCCTCATTCATAGCGGAATTTGATTATGACATCGGGCTACATGTGATTTTAATTATGATGTCATATGATTGATAGATAAACTGGATTCATCCATTAGTTAGAATACATCTGAAAAGATACTATAATGTGAAAACTTATGATGTGAGTGTAACATTGCAGGCCTGTCCAAATTCAAAATGTGCGAAACCCATTTTTGGGTTACACAAATTTGTTCTTCGTAACCCATTATGTTTTGTGTAACCATGTTTCATGTGTTTATGTACAACCTGAAGGAATTACGGGAATGGAAAACAGGTTGCGTCAGAAATATTTGCGTAACCTTTGCGCTAACAAAAATAGGTTACGCCAATTTGGACAGGCCTGCATTGTTATTGAATTCTTATTCCAGGCTTGTGCTGAGGAGTGTTTTCAGCAGTGGGATCATCCCCTTGCATTACGACATTCAGCCATTCAGCAGGTCAGCGCTTTACTCAAAGATGGTAAGTATAAGTATACAATCTTCTACAGCTGAATTATAATCTAACTCCATAGCCGTGATAGAGTCTGTCAAGGACGCCGTGACCCAGCTGATGCGGATTTTAAATAATTCCATCATAAATTGTGGCGCGAACCTAGATCTAAATGCCTTTAAACTCATCATATTTACCTTTTCTTTGATAGCTTTTCTTGGATGAAAACTGTCGCAGTTCTACAAAAACTCAGAATTCCAGACAAATTTATGAAAGTAAAATCTCATACAGACTCATGTGAAGTAATTTAATGAAGCTTAGCAATTGTGGCTTATTTGTGATAGGTAGATGTACCTACAGTTTTGTGGCTGTCCATCAATCTGTTTGACCATTGATCTGCTAGTTCTTGTAAACCCAGAACCACATGAAATGTGTTTTATAAAACTTGCTATGAATTATTTTATGATATATGTGTCTTTCAATAGTTTCACCACATCCGTCCATCTGTGTGTCATCTTTTAACAATTTCCGTAACCATAATATCTTGCAAAATTGGTTTTGCATGATATTATGGTTAACATGATTAAGGAGTGCCCACGATGATGAGCCCTTGCGCCCATTTTCAGGTGAACCAAGCCATTACTAACACCAATTAAAACATCAGAAGTTGAGAAGGCACTCAAAGGCCTGAAAAATGGACGTGCATCCAGACCTGATGGCATGAGCAATTAACTATTCAAATACACAAGTGACATTATCGCAAAACTGATCACGCAATGGATAAATTCAGCTTTTATGCACCACCTTCCCATCGATGCTGTAGGCCAAGGCACCCGTATCATGCTACCCATGCCCAAGAAGTCATCCAGCCCCCCCCCCCCCCCAGACAATCTGCATCTCATTTTTTTCCTCAGCAGCATATGGAAAATCCTACCCAGTGTTACTCTATGCTGCATCCGAGACAAGATTGATGACCTCTGGATCATGTCGAAACAGCTTTAAACATGGATGCAGCTCCAGGCCAGTTGAAATGAAGATAAGCTGCGATTAGTGAGAATACTACTTGCAGAGACCAAGCTGAGAGTGCGAATCAAGTCAGTGAAGTCTACGGGGTTTGAGACATCAATCGGCTCCCAACCGGGAGATGGTACACTTGTGCTTTTCACCTGTTACCTTGCTGATGCATTGACATCTATGCTGGAAATTTCCACCAAAAACCCCAGTCTCCATAGGGCACATGCAGCTAGAGATGTCATATGTCGATGATATGGACTTCATAGATGACGAAAGGAAACCCATTGGCGAACTACTCACAATAGCCGTTAGTAAACAAAAAATTGAGAATCTCTTTATGGATGAATCCAAAACAGAGTTCATCCACATATATCTATCTACAAAGCATGAATCTAAAGAACATGATGGTCCGCTTCATGGCAGCAAACCATGGAGGAAAAGTAAAATCCTGGGCTCACTGCTTTGTAGTACTGCTAGCATTGCAGCACGCTGTGGCATGGAGAACTTGTTCTTCTGGAAGCTATGGATTCGTAGATCAATGATTCTCTTGATAAAAAGACTACCCATATACAATGCCACCTGCATTTCTTTGATACTGTAAAACTGCAACAGCTGGGACGCTCTAGACAAACTTGCTCTCTACAACTGCAAGCACCCATTGGACACCGATGGCCAGATAGCATAATTTCCAACGATGCACTGTGCAAAACCTGTAATATATTGTTGCTGTCTGTAAAAGTCGCCCAGTAAAGATGGTCCGTGTTTGGCCATGTGCTAAGGATGCTGGAAGAGACACCCACACAAGAGAGCCTTGGAATTCTCCCTACTGGGAGCCAGCAAATATAAAACCAGGAGAAAACGTCATTGCATAAATGTGTTAAGCATGCTGCGAGGTGGCCTCAAGAAAGCAGGACTCGGTATGTAACTTATATCAAGAATGGACCTGAGGAAGCTAAAGATTTTGAGCGAGGACAAGACACAATTGTCAAAAGCGAAGAAGGACTGATTGGAGCTGTAAGCTGTTTCTACTACTACAGCCGAAGAATACAGTAATCATGCATACATACATGGTTACGGAATTTATGAAAGGATGGACAGAGAGATGGCTATTACAGTTTAGATGGTTTCTTTATAATATGTAGATCAGGGTTCGATCACTAGGTATGTCTGCTAGTGATTCTCATACAGACTACTTACATGTGTATAGTCTGTTGGTCACAAGTCTGGTGGACTAGCACAAAATTTCTGTCAATTTATCTGTTAGACTCGCAAAGACGAAATATTCCATGACGTTGAGAAAACTAATGCATAAGTTTCTTGCAAACATGCAAGCTTACCCGCTTAAAATTACCGCCGAAGCTTTATATGTTAAAATCTATGATAGCAGTCCTGTTCATAGTCGGCAACCATTCCAGAGCATTTGCATTTATAATTCATGCTCAGTTTTTTTCGGTTTCTATATGATAGGACATAAAGGATCCGAAAACAACGGAATTGCGAAATCGCTTAATGTGTGCAAAAGTGCTGACATCGTAAAACAAATTACTTGGTCAATTCAGCCTAGAGGGATACAAGAATTGCTCATTGCCTCGTAGCCGAGTTGGATGGCTTATCAATTGATCGGTAATTATGTAGAATTCATAAAATTGATTTTGACCGATAGTGACATATCTGGCATATGTATATGGCTTGGAAACTACATATAATATAGTATAACGATTAAACCAACGTGAATATCTGTACACTCTACATTTAATAATTAAACAAGTATACTGGTGACAGATTTTGCCAAGGAACATATACACTCCAACGTTCCCGACGAATTGAAACTTCCAGTTCATTTTGTCCTAGAGGGGGATATTCTTCTTCTTTTCGTTCGCTGATCATACCGCCGGTCCTGTAAGCGACTATCGACATGATCATAAGCATTAAGTGCGTGGATCCATGGTTTATTAGAGTGCGCCGTGCGGCCTGGAACCTCCGTCTTCAGCACTCAAGGTTTCTGTCAGGGTTACCTCACCCTTACCTCCTTTAGTCGCCTCTTACGACACGCAGAGGATACGGAAGGTGTATTCTAAGCCCCACCTACAGGGCAAGAGGGGGATATGAGAATTGCTATTATCCAGCAACATTGTCATGTCGAATTTAGTAATTAATGTCTATATCAACCGATTTTGGGACAAAGGTTATGATAAAATGTATTAAATTATCACTAAGGTACTATTAGAACATCGTGAGCACGCTTTCTAGACAATACAATTCGGTATTTAATCATTTCACGGCTTGAATTGACGACTTTTTAAAGACAAAATGGCAGTAGGATGGCGATAGTCAGAACTGAGAAAATTATGCTGTTACACATACTCCAATTCAGTGACTGACCATCTAAGAGTCTGTTTTAGATAAAATATCACAGCGCATAGTAGCTACACGGCATATGACACCGCATTATTTAAGATGTGCAATGCGTTAATCCTGCATTTCGCTCAGAAATTTAAAGAAAAAATCCTATTTAACATGACTGCATATATATTCATACGCATGATTTGCCGATTACTGGAACTACACAACAAATTACATGTGGTGCCTGGTTCCCTGTACAATATAATTTTATAGCGGTAAAAGAATTGATAGTGGTTCCAAACTAATTATGCAATATCAAATCAAGCGATAAGGGTACTAAAAACTTTGGCAGGAAATGTGAGTACCATAGGATATGTATTGTGTGGTATGTAAGATTTTTCGAACCCGTTTTAACAGAACTAGTGCTTTTATCTGCGGACTAGTCTATTTTCAAAGTCACTAATCCGATGGACTAGTGACATAAAAAGTTAAGATCGATCCCTGCAATGTAGATGCTGCACCTTTAGAATGTTTTATTTATTTTATCTCTTGGGAGCAGCAACAGGTTCCAATAAAATTAGTTTCAAAATGTCAAACAGTATTCGTGTATACGAGGTTTCTTTAAACTTACACAGAAATCTCAGTGGTTAATGGTTAAAACTGGTGTATCGCCTACAGGTATACACATTGTAGGGGAGTGTTTATAAGGTAATGTTACAGCCATCTGAGACAAACACAATTTTTTCATTTTGTTTTCATATGGCTGTGCCGATAGATACTTATGCGCGCGCGTGTGTGTGTGTGTGTGTGTGTGTGTGTGTGAGAGCGCGTGCGTGCGTGCGTGCGCATGTGTGCCTGATGACACATGTCACTGGCCTTGTCTTAGTCCAGTACCCGCCCATCATGCTATCACACTGCCCTCACCTTCCCGTTCTGCTCACGTATCGAGTATCATGCTTACAGGCTTTTGATGTATGCCCTAAGTTCACGAAACTTCATAAATTAAAACAATGATCTGGGGTCAGTCAACTTCTACCAATGAAATTTCTCAATAAGAAGCAAGGGAAATCTGATTGGCAGACTAAAAATCTGCTTACGCCACTGTGTGACACAGCAGATCAAAAGATTGCAAGTATGGCCAGTATAAGAGTCAGCGTTTGTTAGTACGATAGCATCAGCACAGTGACCTGCAATATCAGGGTATCATGTGTTTATTGTTATGCATATTGATGCTTTGGAGATCCCAAGAAGAGGAATTTAGTGAGAATGCCTGTCTTACCTGTGCTAAATGGATTGATATTATGTTTTTCAGTGTCTAATATAGACAGAAGCATTGCATCTAGAGCTCAGCACTCTCGCAGTAAGTCTTCACACAGTTAACAGTTTAAACTATTAATTCATTAACCGCTCTTGTGTCAACCATGCATTAAAGCGCTCAAAAGGTGACTTATAACTTAAGCCTTTAATTTGTCAAGAGTTTTTAAGCAAATATTTTTGCTCTGTGAATGGCCATTTGCTGGCCAAGCGAAGACTGTTTTTTATAAGTTTATAACTGGAATTTAGGAAAATCATTTTAAGGTTGTTTTTTTTTACCGGTTTGATGATTAAAGGGTCAATGGTCAAGAAAATCTAAATTGTCTTATTAGTCAGTGTCCAATTGCAGGCCAAGAGAAGACTATTTTTGAAAATTTATCACTGGAATGACCCGAGCCAGTGATTCCAGTGGTAAATTTTCAAAAATAGTCGTGGCCTGAAAATGGACACTGACTAAACAAAAATATTTTTTGCAAATAGTCAGTCCTCAAGACAACTGCAGTGGAAGTATTGGCCGGTTTTTCCATTATAAACCACAAGTTGACACAAGCGGAGTTAATAACCAAGGGAATACAATATTTTACTTAAGGTAATATAAATACAATTAGTCTTTTAGAATTTCTCAAGACCACTAAAAGAGATTTTTGGCATACTTGACCATTAATACTGTTAAACATTGTGTATGAGAAGCACATCTTTATTTTAATAAATAATTATCATTTGAAATTATTGACATTAGAATAAAGGATTCAAGCATAGAATATAATTTTAATAGCCTGTCAAAATAATTGTGATAACGGTGTCCTTGCTGATAGGTGTATGGAGAGAAGTCTGGTTTCTGGATGATAGCTCCAGTATGATTTGTCAGATCAGTTTGAGGGTCCATAGATTCATTCGACTACATCTGACGAAGAAACCTATCAAACTTGACAATCATCCAATCTCCAATATAATTGCCAGCCATCTTGGTAGCCATCTTGAAAATTGTGTTCCAGATGAAAACTTAATAACCGTTTGGGGAATCGTTTTGAAACATGATAGGTTCATTGACATCGATCTGAGGAAGAAACCTATATAAATCAATGATAATCCAAAACCCAATATAGTCACCAGGCATCAGGGGCCATCTTAAAAATCAATATTTGACTGTTTCAGTGATGCTTTGATCTCTGCCTAAAGCAGCAACAACTTACAGTTAAATTAACAAAAATAATATCCAGTAACTTACCTGTATGATTGCATCTACAAAAAACTGCAAAAACTGATTGGGTCTATTTGTCATCACAGATGTACCAGACCATAAGGCCAATGTTTCTATCTAATTAGTTGAATATTAAATAATTGAAGATGTTATAGAATGGAGTCGTCGTTTTCTAGCTTTGCCATGCCAATCTATAGCTAAACTCTGCCAAATTTGAATTCCCAGAACCTAAATTTCAAGGTACGTACAGGTTACAAACTGTTGAATAGTTTGAAACTAATTTGAGTGGGGACTTTTGCTGCCTATGGCAGCAACAGCTCCCAGTCAAATTAGTTTCAAAATATTAAACATACTTATTAAATTGTATATTCATCAGACATACATTGTGTACACTGGTGGCAGGTTTTTTATTTTCATGACAGGTCTATACATCATTATGATTGTGACGTCAGCTAACTTGTGATGTGATGCAATGGACCTTTCCAGTGTATCCATCTACCATATGATGTCATAATCAACTACATGACCTGTAGAATGACATCACAATCAATGACGTCATGAATGACGTAGATAAATACGTCACGAATGGATAATTGAAAATGGACTATGCATTGTTGTATGAATTGTATGTCTACTATTTAATAAATATCCTGTTGAATATTTTGAAACTATTTTAACTGGTCGGGCGCTGTTGCTGCACCCAGTCAAATTAGTTACAAAATATTTAGCAAGTTACCTGTATAGTTTTCAGGAAATTGATAGTCAGGGCATTCGGGGATCGATCAATCCCAACATGGCGAAGTATGGGTGGAGCTTAGCTAGAGGTTGGTAGAGCATAGCTAAGACTGGAACGGTCCATTGATTATAATGTGATATACTTAAGTATATAGATCAGGTCTCTCCAGTGAAAAATGTATCAACATATAGCTATTAAAATTGAATATCTGGCTTTGACAATATACCGTAATAGAAATCTGCAAACACCATGCATAGTGTGAGTATATTAACATATGGTATAGTCTATCACCTGTCAACAAATAACTAGCATAAAGTGATTTGAGTATTCATTGTGTACATTCTTTCCTCTCCTGTTTTATTATAGACCAGAGAAACAGGTTGCGGGTATACGAGACAGACATTGGTGAGAATCATCCCGTCATCAGCCTACTAGATATGATACATGGCATTGCCGGTGAGGATTAAACATTCTTCTCCATCCTTTTCTGCCTGTAGCACTTTAATCACCACACACCAGATATGATAAACACGATTAGGCTTGCACGATTATGTGATTAAATAAAAAATTGTGATTATGTTTTAAATCCTCAATTTATATGATTAAATATTAAATAATCGAATAATCGTGAATAATTTCTATTGCATAAAATATTTCAGAAAAATTGACATTTTGCTCAGTGCAGAGCAAGAAAAAACTAGCTGATTAATCGTATAATCATGATTACTTTTAAATAATTGATCGTGATCATTCAAAGCAATAATTGCGCAAACCTAAATATGATGTATGGAATATTCTGTTGAATATTCTGAAGTTAACTTGACTGGGACCTGTTGCTGCTCATGTATAGTTGTCTTGTATTTGAACTAAAAATTTTAAAGTTAATGTCCTGAGTCAGATCACAAATGGAGCTTTCAAGTTTGCCCAGCCATCATATGATGTCATAATGAACTATGTGACGTTTAGGATGATGCCATAATCAATAACATCATGAATGACATAGATAAGTATGTCATGAATGAAAAATTTGGTGACGGACTAAACATTGTTGTACGAATGTCATAATGAACTATGTGATGTGTAGGATGATGTCTTTACTAATTAATAAAGATGCTGTTGAAAATTTTGAAACTAAATTGACTGGGAGCTGTTGCTGCCATAGGCAGCAACAGCACTCAGTCAAATTAGGCTCAAAATATTCAACAGCTTACCTGTATAGTTATCAGGAAATTGATAGTCATTGAGTTAAGGGATAGATCGGTCCCAACACAAAGAGAGGTGTGGGTGGAGCTTAGCTAGAGATGGGCGGGGCATAGCTAAAAATGGAAAGGGCCATTCCATGTAATCTGTTATTATATCTATAACAGATCAAATTAAATGCTGACTTCTTGTTTACAGAGGCTGATGAGTTTTCACACCAGCACAGTGATGGCCATCTTGGAGTAAGCAATAATGCTCTGAAAGATGCAGCTATGCAGAATATGCCGACTGGGATTGGTGGATTCAACCTCTAAGCACTGTCACATACTGATGATGGATTCAATCTCTAGATTCTAATCCATTTCACATTTCCAAATTTTCGTCAAATTAATTTCAGATCATTTCTTCCCATTATGCTGTCCCAGCTGCAGTCATTTATCTTGGAATTCAGAATAAAGAATCTTAATTAATTTCATGCCCATATATATATATATATATATATATATATACACATACACGGAGGCAATTAAGAAACCTTAATGACAAACATATTATCTTTAACGTCTCTTTATTTGCCTCCATGTCACAGGAGCACTGGTGGTGATAGTACACTATTGAATAACATTGAGGCAATGACATATCACTATGAGTAACCCTTTTTCACTTCAATATTGTGTATTGGAAACTGTTTCTTTAACCCTTACCACTCTGATGTCAATAATCAATCTATTCTTGTGTTTATAGCAACAAAACTGGTGTACATTTTGCTACAAATTTGGTGGATGATGGTGCTGTCGTAGACAGCAACATCTTCCACCAAATTTGTAGAAAAATGTACACCAGTTTTGTTGCTATAAACTCAAGAATAGATTGATTATTGACATCAGAGTGGTAAGGGTTAAAGAAACAGTAATTCATATGATGTAATTTAGCACTTAGTATCACAAGACTGATCTGTGCATAGTGATGATTATTGTCTGAAATTTTATTAGCCATTTACTAATTTATTTATTTTATTCATACAAGCTTTATATGCTATTTATATAGGAATCTTTATATAGGTGCCATTGTTTATATAATCTTATATAAAACTGTAATGATTTTTTTCATTTAATTGCTTTTATCACTCATATATTATTACCTTTGCCCCATAAGGGGAAGAAGATTATACTGCATTCTGGTCTGTCTGCCGGTCTCTGTCTGTCTATGTATGTCTGTCCGTCCGTCCGCCCGCCCGCCCATCCATTTTGCAGATGACATATTCCAAGGGTTATATCTCTGGACCTGCTAAATATTTTGAAAACAGTTTTATTGAAAGTTGTTGGTGGCTTAGCCACTAACAACTTTCAGTCAAATTGTTTTCAAAATATTCAGCAAGTCAGAGTTTTGCTCATTGAAATTATTTAGACAGTTAAGTAGCTATTCATCCACAAAATGTTTAACTAAATAACTACTATTTTATGATTTTATACCATTGAATAGTAACAATATCATAATATTTAATACATGATTATTATGATGCTTATTACAAATTCTTTTATACTAATACGTAATAACTTATATGATGACCATTTGAGTGGTCACTGAAACATGATGCCTAAACATAGCTGCTGAGCACTAGTGATCTTTTTGTACAAGTCACATACTATAAGATACTATAGCAGATGACTTTTGATCATTTAAATCAAAATTTCTGCTTCGTGATCTTTCATTTGCCGACCAAGAGAGGACTATTGTTTGTTAATTTACTACTAAAATGACTGGCTCAGTTATCGAGCCAATGATTCTAGTGTTAAATTTTCAAAAATTGTCTTCTTCGCCTACAAATGTACATTTCTTAAGCCACTTCTTGACCATTAAAGGGTTAATCAGAACCAGAATATCATGTTTGTTTAACCGTTTAGTGGTCAAATTTGGTCCACAAAATTTAAATCGGAAATCTTTGATTTGCAGAGTGACCATTAAGAGATTATTTTTGACAATTTTCCACTTGAAGGACTGGCTCACAGTTTATCGAGCCAGTTATTCCAGTGGTAAGTGTTAAAAAATAGTCTCTTAAAGGCGCATATTCACAGCAGTTCAAAGTAAAATTATGAAAATTATATACTTTTAGAGGCTTAAATTGTGTGCCTAAATGTAATGAAATGAAATAAATCTTAGCGTATGATGATTCCATTACGTATAAAATAGTATAATTTTTTAAGTTGTCAAATTGAATTAGAGACACGAATCCCTAAATCAAATTCACAACTAAAGCTACACAATTTATTTATACCGTACTTTCGTGTCTATATTGCACAATTTTTTGCTCATTTTGCTCCAGGCCAGTATTATGCATTAGTATAAACTTTTATCACATTTTTGGGCTCAGAATTTTGGGTCAGAACGGCCGCCCTGATGTACAATTAAGCCAAAAAAGGCGATATATCAAAGGGAACCACTATTTCCTCTTGCCTGCCGTATTGCAATATTGTGGGCTACATTGTGTGTAATAATTGTATTCTATATAATATTTGTGAACGTACTTGTATGATTCTTAAATGGTGAAATAAAACTCAAACTGACAAGTCATTGTACATGTATTATCGTAAACCAACATAAGATGACCCAAAACAACGTAAGAAATAAAATGAGGTTAGATCCCTTCTTAAGTTGGATGACCAAATTAAAGCTCTTGTGATTGGACGCATTCCACTGAACTTTATTTGGACTAGAGGGAGATCTCCCAAATAAAAACAGATTTTGCAACGTCGCAAATGCCAATATCACAAATTAATAATAAATATACACAGAAGATAATGTTTTTAAAACAATTTGAGCAATAAATTCACTATTACCTAACCAGTAAATGTATTCAGCAATTTATGTACTGGCGAAATTTGTGTTCACTTGGGCGATTTTGTCCCGGCCGACTTGGTTACAGTACATTCTACCGAGTATTAAGCACCATATTAATCAGCTATAGGATGAGTTTATGCTGTCACTTGTAGCTACTCAAAGCTCCCCTCCTATTTGGGGATTGCGCAGGTCTTTAACCGGGTACTACTATTAGCCTCTGCGCTACTCGGGTAACAACCTAAACTCATCCAGTAGCCATCACGTGATTTCTATTTTTTCGAGATGCCATTTTATGTCAAACTTTGGATTACTTTTGATGAAATAAACAATGTTTATTAAAATATACGCAATAATTAATAATTTCACTCCCGCGATGATGGATATAAGGTATACATCAATCTTAGGCATAATGTGGTAAGAATTTCTAACGTGAAAAATTTTAAATGGTCTAATTTCGTGTTATTTTTTTGTATATTTTTTTTTCAATATTTTCTTGAAATATATCTAATAGAGGTTGCCACCCTTTCTCAGAGGTTTGGATTTAAAGAATTTACAGCTCTTGTCCTATTAGAAGCTGCGGTTACTAATGAGTGTTTTACAGGTCCAATTTTCGTTCGTCGGAAAAATGTTTTGCAATTTTTCTGAACTATGACTGCGTGTTATATACCTGTCTACGGCTTTTTTGGCTCATATTTTGTCAAATTTTGCCCTGCGTGTTATCTATTGGTGCGCAATATAGACACGAAAGTACGGTATGGAATGAAATCGTCATATGGTAAGATTTATTTCATTTCATTACATTGAGGTACACAATTTAATTAACCCTCTAAATGTATATAATTTCATCAATTTTATTTTCAACCATTTTGGTGTGAATATGTACCTTTAACCTGTAATCAGACATTTCTCAAGACTTCTTCGCAGAAAACATTTTTGGCTGACTTGCCACTTAAAGGGTTACGACAGGCAGTCTGAATAAAGGGAATCACAAACAAGAAATAGATTTCAATAAAAAAAACATGAAAAATAAGTTTTTATCATATTTTATGAATTAAAAATTGAGAGATTTTCGTAACCTCTATCACTGTTAATATGTTGTCTTGACTACTGACGCACCATACAAAGCGGGACATCAGCCCTGATTCATGTTCTAGATTAACAAACACTACCACATCTCATTAACCCTTTTAACCCACAAATTTGTTCAAGAAAATTTCAATTTTCTCAGAAAATGTCCATTTGCAGACCAAGAGAAGACTATTTTTGAAAATTTACCGCTGGAATGACTGGCTCGGTTATCGAGCCAGTCATTGCAGTGGTAAATTTTGAAAAATAGTCTTGATCTGCAAATGGATATTTTTTGAGACCACTGCAGAAGCCATTCTTGGCTAATATGATGGTGTCTGAATGAGCTGTTGTGCACTATTAATCATCAATAGCAAAATATTGTTCATGCAATGATGTCATACAACACCAATTATTTACGCGATGACATCACAATGTGATTCTTCCTGGAAATTAAAGAAAATAATATTCCAGGGCAAGATTTACTGCGAAGACATTCGAGAATATGCAAATAATATATTTTATTTTATTTAAATTATACAAAAGTATGATTTGACAACCCTTAACCCTTCTCTGTTTATGTTCATGTTTAACCGTTCTCATACCGAAATCAGTAAAAAAAAACCTGTCCTCTGTAGTGGTCTTAAAGTATTAATGTCCATTTGCAGGCCAAAAGAAGACTGTTTTTGAAAATTTACCACTAGAATGACGGGTTCGATAACCGAGCCAGTCATTCCAGTGATAAATTTTCAAAAATTGTCTTCTCTTGGCTTGCAAATAGACATTAAATAAGCAAATATTTATATTTTCTTAACCAGATTTAGCCATTAAAGGGTTAAAAACTGCCACAGTTTGTCCACCACAGCCAGGTCGTTCCATGAGTAGGTTTGACTGAAATCATCGAAAATTGTGATTAAATTAAAAATTAATTCCGGTGAATAATATGATGCTTAATTTGATTTTATCCTGTTAATTTTACATTTTATCCAGGATTTATCCATGTTATAACGATTGTGATGCAATGATTTTATCAAATATATACCTTGTTATTATTGAACTGTCGTTGTTTTAAACCCTTTCATTACAGTACTCCAACATATCTACCTTCTCCAAGATCATTTCATTGGCATAAGTATTTAACCCTCTAATCCATAAAATGCCAGTGCTTCAATTTCAAGACAACTATATAATTAAACTTAAATATTTTGAAACTAATTTGACTGGAAGCTGTTGTTGCCATTGCTCCGTTATGGCACTTGTTAGAAAATCGAAGGTCTGTCACGAAAGTGTACATATTTCAATGTCTTTGATGAATTTCCAATTTGATAAACATTCTCTTGAATATTTTGAAACTAATTTGACTGGGAACTGCATAAGTTGCCTTGAAATTTATATTCTGAGCATTCAGGTTTCAGAGTTTCAAATCGATTCCAACAACAGTCGTAGAAAGTGGGTGGCAGAGGTTAACTAGAAATGGGCGGGGCATAACTAGAAATGGGCGGGGCATAACTAGAAATGGATCCTGCTATTCCAGTTTAACCCCTTCACTAACAAATCCCTGAATAAGTAAATTCTTTACAATTTAAAACTTATTGTTAAATATTTTGAAATTAAGTAAACTGAATGCTGTTGCTTTGAATGCAACGGCTTCCAGTCAAATTAATTTGAAAATATTCAACAGTTTTCATGTATGGTTCCCTTGAAAATGAGATATAGGGAATTCATCGGTGAAAGGGTTAATCTAGTCAAACTGAGCATCAGTCTGTTATATAACATTTATAATTATGATTCCACACATCATCTGATCAAACAAACATGATATAAAACCACGACACCACACATAACCTGCGCATGATCAGAATGCATTCATCTAGTTATGATGTACTGAGATTTTAATAAAGTGTCATTGGGAATGGAAAATACAATACTGTTGATCTTGATCACGAGCCTTGTTAGTAAAATGATTCCGTGTGTGTGTAATCAGTCAGTTGCAGTTTTCTGAGCTCAGAAAAATTATCCATTTGAGTGTTTGTTTAATGTTGCCAGTGCATATTTTGGAATTAATTGTTTGATTATTCTAATATAATCAATTTGATTTTACATTGTGTACTACAGTTTTCACTTCAACAGTATACTTACCTCCCTAATACTCTTTGATATTGCTAAATATCGGCTTTCACTCAATAAAACACTCAGATTAAAAAAGTTAGGTGCCCCTATTGGGCAGGTAATCAGAAGACAGTCCGACTGATGCTAGCCCCACCACCGTGCATGCGCAGACTAGTACTTCCTCTTTGCTAATTTATTAGGTGTACCGCATACCTCGGCTTGCCGAGGGTATGGCTGGTTCTGGCCAGGGCCATGGTGCGGCGATTAGCGCCCTACGCAATACCACGCTGCCTACTCCTGGACAAGCCAGTCAGATTAACATGCCTGCTCTTTTGGTCCCGCATGCTTTCCCTGGCTTGCCAGGAGTGTCAGGCTATCCAGCTTCAAGCTCGCCTGCGATTGCTCAGGAGGAAGACGAAGGCCCTCGTCTTGTGGATCTCTCGCAGGTAGCCACGGAGGACGATTGGTCGGACGCTTGTCAGTGGCTTATAAGCATCAGGCCAGACCTGCCCGTGGAACAGTCGGCTAGCCAGCGAGATCACCGGCCGTGGTTAGCTGGTAGGTCGACTGTTAGCGCCATGCCATCTCTGCCGCTGGCAGAACATATTGTGGATATGTTCTCGGCGGCAGAGACGTCCATCAAGGCACATGGACGTCTTGTGAAGGCCCCTTGCGAGGTTGCAAGGCGCTGCCGCATCATACCTGAGGAATATCGGAGGTACGGTGTGGTTCCTAAACCGAGCGTAGATAACCGCGCGGCATTAGGTGAAGACACGCGGCCAGGTTCCCGGTCTGACACGGGAGCGGTGTGTTCGAACGCATTGCGTTTGGCCAATACCGCATTGTGCGATGCGAAGGAGAATGGGAGAGCGTCTATTGCGGTGCTTTCTCATGTCTCCCAGCTGTTGCAAGGGGTAGTGACAGCATCCACATCGTGCCAACCTAGCCCGATAACTGTCAAGAGAGCCATCCATGATGGAATCAACCTGACTCTGGATTGTTTGACTCAGGCTGTGACCAGAAGTGTCCGGGCGAGGTGCACGTTTGCGTTGGACAACCTGTGCCCATCCCAGAACCTCTACAATAGACTGCTGCATACGCCTATGGCAGGTCCTGGTCTCTTTGGAGGTGAGGGATGCAAGCACCGCCAAGAGACGGTCACTCTGGTCAACAACCGGAGGGCACTGCACGAACAGTTTGAGGTGCTCCGTAGGGAGCGCGTTCGCGCAGCACCCCCTGCGTACCATTCCCTGCCGGCTCGAGGTGGAGGTGGCCATGTCAGAGGCCAGCCACCAGCGCAACGTCGGCCTCGGCCATGTGCGATTCGGCCAGCAGTGAGGGGGCCGCAGGCTCCTCCAGCGCAGCCAGCCAGGCAGCCACCCGCGTACCGAGGTGCGCGTAGTGCTGGTCGTGGTGCGCGAGGTTCTGGTCGTGGTAATCGTGCCTGATGGGCCGGTTACCACCGTGAGAACCACTCCAGTGTTTCAGGCCAAGGAGACAGTGCCACTCTTGCACTCCTTATGTCCACCTCTCTCCCTAGGTGGTCCAGTGGGAGGCCGATTGGCCCACCACAAGCAAGAGTGGGAATGGTTAACTCAGGACCGGTTAGTCTCGCGATGGCTTTCAGTCGGGTATCATCCCGATTGGATAACAGGCCCACCATCACGTCTGTCTCTGGTGCCAGTCTGGACTCAAATTCCAAGAGATCCAGATCAAAGGTTGTGTATAGAGGAAGAGATCAACTCCCTCATACAAAAATGAGCAATTCAAACGGCGCAGAAGTGTCCGGGCTTCTATTCAACCGTGTTCTTAGTAAAGAAAAGCACCAGAGGGTGGAGACCAATTCTCAACCTCAAGCCATTGAACAAGTTCATAGACACCCAGTTTCAAGATGGAAACTGTGAGATCGGTGTTGGCAGGGTTGGAGAAGGGAATGTGGACTGCTTCAATAGATTTGAAGGATGCTTATTTCCACATTCCTATAGCGAGGAGTTTCCGTCGCTTCCTGAGATTCGCATTCCAGGGCAGACAGTGGGAATTCAGGGTTTTACCCTTCAGAATTTCCACGGCTCCTCGGGTCTTCACCAGAGTGGTTCTTGCGATAACAGCATATCTCCGCAGGAGAAGCTTAGCAGTCCACACGTACATAGACGACTGGCTGTTAAAAGCACACAACCAGGAAAGTTTATCGGCAAATCTGGAGATAGTTTTGAAAACTCTCACAGACTTAGGCTGGATAATCTATTTCCAAAAATCAGAGCTGACTCCATCCCAGAAGTTTGTTTACCTGGGAATGTTCTTCGATCTAGAGACAGGATGTGTTTATCCTACTCAGGAGAGGGTTCAGATACTCATCTCAGTAATACAGTCAGTGTGCACCAGTCGTCATGTACTGGCATGGGTTTACTTGAGAATGCTGGGGTTGATGGTTTCTCTGGAACCAGTCATTCCTCGGGCGGCCTTACACAGGCGGCCGATCCAGTTATTTCTCATGACGCAAGGGACCCAGAGTACAGGTTCACTGGACTCAAACGTGTCAGTGCTGGAGCCTCTAATTCACCACCTTCAATGGTGGTTGAAGACAGAGAATCTCCTGGAGGGGGGGTCATGCTAACCCCTTCTCACCCTCAGGTAACGATGTATACGGATGCATCGATGGAGGGGTGGGGAGCTTGCCTGGAAGAATCCACGATATCAGGGCTTTTGAATCTGGAACAGTCAAGGGAACATATAAATCTACTGGAATTACGAGCAGTAGTCCTGGGCCTGGAACATTTCTTTCAGAAAGTTCAGGGCAAGCATGTTCTAATTCGATCAGACAACTCAACAGTAGTGACTTACATAAACCGCCAGGGCGGAACGTAGTCGCCCAGTCTCTGTATGATGACATGGAAACTGCTTTGCTGGTGCCTGAATTACAGGATTACCTTGAAAGCAGTTCATATTCCGGGAAGGTTAAATCTGTTAGCAGACTCATTGAGCCGAAGGATGAGTGTTTTACCGACGGAATGGCAACTAAATCAATGTGTGGCGGATCGTCTGTTCGACCACTGGGGGAAGCCCAACATAGATTTATTCGCAACGAAGAAGAATGCGAAGATGATGACGTACGTCTCTCCGATTCCAGATCCGAGCGCTATCGCAACAGATGTATGCATACGCATTCCCTCCAGCAATCCTGATTCCAAAAATCTTCAGAAAATCAGACAGGAGGAGTGCCAAGTGATTCTCATCGCCCCAAATTGTCCACGCCGATCATGGTATACGGATCTGCTGGACCTTCTGGTCTGCAATCCGGTTCCTCTGCCTCTGATGGACAACATTATCTTCCAGGGCAAGGTCCTTCACAACAATCCGTCAATGTTCAGATTGACTGCGTGGATGTTGTCAAGGAATCTAGAATTAAGGAGGGCTTTTCTGAGCAAGCAACCATGTTTATGGCAAAAGCCAGAAGGGGGTCAACCTCCAGAGCATATAATTATAAAATCTACAGATTTGCAGAATGGTGCTCAAAACGATGTATTGATCCAATGGATTCATCTATTCAGGTAGTAGCTGATTTCCTCTGTCACCTGTATGATGCCTATAGCCTCAAGCCTAACTCTATTGCTGGTTATAAATCAGCTTTAATGTCAGTTATCCCTTGCTTGGCTAATAGGGGAAGTGATGAAGTAAGTACATTAAATAATTTTAATTAAAGGCATGGGCAATCTAAGACCAAGGAATCCCCCTGTAATTCCATCTTGGAGTTTATCTCTAGTGCTTCAGGTACTAGGTGATAAGCCTTTTGAGCCACTTAGTTCCATTTCTATGAAAATGTTGACTCTTAAAACTGTATTTTTAATTGCTGCGGCCTCGGCTAGGCGTAGAAGTGAAATTCATGCCTCATCATCCGAGGCAGACCGTTTTGTCGTTACAGGGGAAGGCCTTAAGCTTCTACCTAGGATTAATTTCATGGCTAAAAATCAGTCTAATATCCAAGTCAACCCATATCTTTACCAGCTTTAACTAGATATGATCCTAATTCTAAAGCATGGTGTCCAGTCCGAGCATTAAACCGGTACAAACAACGTACTCAGGAATGGCGGACGGACACTACAGCATTATGGTTGTCATATATTGAACCCCATGGTAGGGCATCTAAGGACACCATTTCCAGGTGGATTGTAGAGTGTATTCAGTTTTTGTCATAAATCTGCCACAGGTAAACAAGTTGACATAGCCAAGGCTCACAGTGTCCGGGGTGTAGTGGCTTCCACTGCCCTATTTAATGGGGTCCCTGTGGATGGCATTATGTTGGTAGCTCAGTGGCACTGTGAGTCAAGTTTTACAGACCATTATCTCCATGACACCTCGAATCCTCTCGCCTTATCGGTTTTGAAAAAATAATTAGGTGTACATTTTTGATGAGGTTTCTTCATTTATATATATCACAATTAATCAATGGGAACAACCACTTATTTGGGACTGCATCAGTCTTCACCACTGGAGAGATGATGTCAGCAGCCAAACTCTACAAGGTCAGTCTTGTTTATGTGTTGTTCATTGTTAATTATATTGTCACATGACCCTTCGTTATTAATATGGTGATGGTATGTGTTTTATGTGGTTCATTATTGAGAGTATACGAAAATGGAGCCTTTTCGTGTAATGTCCTATAGTACATGTCACTTGTACGTAGAGAGCGTATGGGACATTCAGTCTTCCTCCCAAGAAGAGGGGGGTGGGGGGGGGGGGTGGGAGAGGGGCGCATATGACATACGGTCATCTCTCAACCATAGGTTTGTGTTAGCCGATGTTCGTATCTATTCCTGATTGTGTTTTCACACATTTTCAGAAGTTTAAGTGGCTTAAACGCAGAAAAGCGCATAGGGAAGAGCTGGTCTTTTGACTTCGCCTCCCTCCCGCCGAATTCCCTGACGAATTCTGGCAATATCAAAGAGTATTGGGGAGGTAAGTATACTCTTGAAGTGAAATAAACGAAATCACGGATTACTTTTTTCATGAGAGAGTTGATACTTACCTCCCTAATACGGACCCGGCCTCTCCACTCCACAGAGGCTCGGTCTTCAGGCTCTTGTAAGTTGCATGGTGTCAGCCAATAAATTAGCCAGAGGAAGTACTAGTCTGCGCATGCGCGGTGGTGGGGCTAGCATCCGCCGGACTGTCTTTTAACTACCTGCCCAATAGGGGCACCTAACTTTTTTAATCTGAGTGTTTTATTGAGTGAAAGCCGATATTTAGCAATATCAAAGAGTATTAGGGAGGTAAGTATCAACTCTCTCGTGAAAAAAGAAATCCGTGATTTCGTTTATTTCACTTCAAGTGTACTTACCATCCCAACTACTCTAGATATAAAAAATATATCCTACTACTTCAATAATACACAGAATTTAAACATTAAAACACTGCCCCTAATGAGCAGATTGATCAGTTGTAACATTTGCCTGCAGGGGTGGGCAGGAATCTGGTTGTGGGACCCATGTGGCTCCCATGAGGACCACAGTCCTGCCGGGAACGGCTCTGGATACAATGCCACTCTTGCATTACTTATATCTATATGAGGCTGCCTGGCCCTACACATCCAAGATTTGAAGTGGCTGAAATAGGATGACTTAGTCTTACAGTGGCATTCAGTCAGGTATCAATCCGACTGGATAGTCAATCAGTCACCACTGTTGCTGTCTTGCTCCTAGGCGGTCTCCCATTCAAAGGCAGCTAGATCAGTGGGTGTGCATGCAAGAAGTAAAATCCCTCGTAGAAAAATAGCCAATTCACATTTCCAAAGTATCCATCCATCTGACCTCGTATGACATCATAATCAGCTCAGTGTGTGTATGATGACGTCACAATCATTACGTCACAAAGGGTTCCATATACACCGTCATCAAATCTCAAATAGTCTGACATGTATGAGTTGTATGTCTTTCTAATTCTTTGCTAATTAATAAACATGCTGTTGAATATTTTGAAACTAATTTGACTGGGCGCTGTTTAGGCAGCACCAGCACCCAGTCAAATTAGTTTCAAAATATTCAACAGCTTGCCTGTGTATTATTTTTGGAAATTGATAGTCATGGTGTTCAGAGATCGATCGATCCCAACATGAGCAAGGTGTGGGTAGAGCTTAGCTAGAGATGGGCGGGGCATGGATAAAACTAGAAATGTCAATTCAGCCTGCACAATCAGTCTGCTGGGATTCAATTCAGCCCTGTTATACATTCTCAACCTAAAGGCACTCAACCAGCTTATTCATGCACCAAGTTTCAAAATGGAAGCAGTAAGATCCGTGCTGACAGCGTTGAGAAATGGAATGTGGATAGCATCCATAGATCTGAAGGATGCTAATTACCATATTCCAATGGTGAGGAGTTTCTAACAGTACCTGAGATTCGCATTCCAGTGCGAGATTTGATAATTATAGCCATATACCTAAGTCTATAGCTGGATATAAGTCAGCTCTTATGACTGTTATTCCTCCCTTGGCTAATATGGGAAAGTGATGACGTATCCACTTTTAATACATTAATTAAAGGCATGGGTATCTTAAGACAGACATCTACCAGTGATTTCATCTTGGAGTTTGGCACTTGTTTTACAAGTCTTAGCAGATAAACCCTTTGAACCAGCTAGTGCTATGTCAATGAAACCTTTACCACTTAAGACAGTTTTGCTAGTTGCAGCAGCATCAGCCAGATGTAGAAATTAAATTCTTGCTTTGTTTGCTAGATGATACTGCATTTTGGTTACTGGGGAAGGCATTAGGCTTAAATTAGATTTTATGGCTAACAACCAGTCCTTGATCAGCCTATTAATCTGCCAACCGTAATGAGATTTGTCCCTAACTCAAAGGCTTGGTGTCCAGTCTGCGCATTGCTCCATTATAAACAACGTATGTATGAATGCTGGATGGACCCCAGTTCTCTACACTATCCTACATGGAAGCCATGGCAAGGCTTTCAGGTATACTGTAGCACGGATTGACCGGACGGGTACAAACCGTCCCAGCTAGACTGGGTATGGGACGACCGCTCCGGATGTGTTCCAAGCACGCCCTCCTGAGTAGGATAGTACGCGTGTATAAAGCCCTATGAGAGAGGTTTCGTTAAAAGAGCTAAGTCCATAAGAGCTTCCCTGGCAACACATGTCAGTATTGGGAAAGAGTGTATGCTTAGAGTGTACCAAGTTGGTACTGATGATTCCCTCAAATCACACTATTCTCGTCGTTCTTGGTACCAATCAGGACCGGAATGAAACGAGAATTTCAGAACATTTTACCTTTTTAAAATCGGACCAGAAATGGCCGCGTTATCGTTAAATGGCTCACTTAAATTATCTTTAAAATATTGCTTTGACGTCGTAATGTTGTGTATGTATTAAATGAATGGGGAATGCGCTGTTCACGTGATCGCCACGTCACCATTTCTAGCTGCATGCTGATTGGCTACTGCTCACCCGCTGATTGGCTGGAGCATTCTGCCGCTGACGTCATGAGTAATATAAAAGGAGCCAGAAATCGAGAATCGAGAGCACTTCAGCGTGGAAGCCGACACAGTCAGCAAGACTGCTAGACCAGCCCAGTGCAAGACGTGGGAGAACTGCTAACTGACTGTGATACCTACTCCACAGCAGTGCCATTCGGAATTGAGATCTGCGCCGGTGAGCAGTCTTGGACATCCGCGATAGCAATTTTGGAAGCTCCCTGGCGGCCACTCAGGGGCAAAATAAATTAATATAAGAACTCCCTTTTTCCAGAACACTCACAGAGGAGTTTCCTGCAGATGGGCCTTGCGGGCCCGATGTAATTCTACAGGATGTAGAGCCGAGGTGATTCTTGGTGGATGACTCGCCGGATCTTCCGGACCACGCTGAAAAGTGGTATCAAACTTCCGCGTGCGTGTGTTAATTAACTTTTAGACCACAGTCTGGTGGGACTCTGCTCAGTGCATCGCAAGAGCTATGCGACGTATCCCGCACCGTGTACCCTGTTTAATGTACATGCATATTTAATGACAACTGTAGCCCTCCTTGTTAATGGGCAACTTTCAAACTACCATCGCCGGATGGAAACTATAACACACTGTGTAAATTTGTGTATCAGTTATTCTGACTATTTAATGGACATCTTTCTATAACTGTTCTTCTTCACCGTCTTGAGAGTGAGACACATCAACAGTCTGCTTGCGGAAATCTTCCCTGCATTCGGGCCATCTCGCACTACTCAACTGTAGCATATCAATGTCTGTGATTTATGAACTCTTACTGTACCGATGCCCAATAGGTACTCAAGTAACTACTATTGTACATTTCATTATTTCTGTAAAAGGTACTGATGACTACCCGGTCTTTCCAACTGCATTTTTATATTTTCTGTTTCATACTGTATATATTATCTTTATTTCCATGTGCTTACAACTAACAAGCACCGTAAGGTCTTATGACCGGATATACTGTCCGCACTGTATTAGTTAGTTATGTATATGGCAAGTAGCCATCCTAGTTATTCTGTTTTGTTTATATATAAAACCTCTAGAATGCAGTACACTAGGTAATACTATACAGCAACATTATATCTGCATCACTGTATCCCCCCCCAGCATCAATTTTACACTGAGGTCACTGATCATGCTCACCATGCTCACGCCTGACATGTGACCGACTAAACCTGGCTATTCTAACTCGATAGCATAGCTTTAAAGTAGTTAGGGACAATCTCTCCGTAAGAGACGCATTGTGTACGCCTCTTTTCCAGCTGTAGTGGATATGTAACACCACGCACCGGCTAGATTGTATAAAATTGGCCAGTTACCTTGGGGCCTCATTAGTATCGAGTGATTGTCTCTTTCTGCGCTCCTCCATCCTCATGGCTTAGTAATTGTCTGGACTCCCAATCGCCATGTTGGCAGGATCCGACTCTGGGAAACTAACTAAAGTGTCGATTTACATACACTTCCCCCAGTATCTTCGGATACCAGTTAGTTTAGATTTAGATTCCCCCGCTAAGGTAGGAAGCACTGCGAAAAGAAATTATATTATGTAACACCGGCCTGCAGTGCATCTCTGGGCATTCTGGAACTTAAGCCTAATAACAGGTGAAAGGTTAATTCCGTAACACACAGGTGATGAACGAGACGCAGATCTCCATCCAACTCGGTATAGTGACTGGGTCACTGACGATGGATATCTGTCTCTTACACTCCACCATAAATGCTATTGCACTTTCTAAAGTTGCTTATGTGAACTGAAAAATGACGTAGTGATATTATATGTGGTTGTGGTGCAATGGTGACCGGATCATCATATGATTCGGGAGCTGTCACTCCGTAACATGTACGCACGCTGTCTTTCTGAGGAAGATGCTATGCGGGGCGACCTTCGGGAAGCTGGGCATCTTCGCCATTTAGATGTATGTGTCTAAAGATAGGTAGGAATCCCTGCCACTTGTCGCTAAAGCTTGGAAACGTATCTAACAACATAAGGTAGGTTAGACTTTAGCAGAAGGCCCACATAAATAAAGCGGCAACTACCAATGCAGTATCTGTGGCCCTACATAAGACGGTGACCTGTGAATTATACGGAAATCATCTGTTCCCCTCTTCACGTAAACCAGTGTGCATCACATTAATTATGGCTTCACTAGGATTGACCACTGAACTTAGCTTTTTGTTTGAACAAAAGAGTGGCCCTTTTTGCCAGCTCTTACTCCACTTCGACGTTGAAGGCATTTTCCTGTGACGGAGGCCCGCGTGAGGCACTTTGCTCTTGCAACAATAATATTTTGTACGTGTTAGGGGTATAATTGGTTTATATTAAACTATTCAAGTAGCCTCGTTGCGATACTCCCTTGCGGGGATGCGTCTATGGATTTACGAATCTGTGTGGTACCTTCGGCGAGCCCACATAGAAAGAACACCAGGTTGGCTCTATGTAATGTATTATTTTTGCTCATTTACTATCAAACGAGTAACATTGTTTGTATAGGCTATTACTATTAATTATATCATCAGGTCCAGACCTTTAAACTAGTTAATGGACCCACATACCGGTGACACGAACAGTTGGGACGAGACTGTGAGGTTCAATCTCGGCGGCAATGGTTGCATGGCCCACGTGATCATTCCACCGGCTCAAGAGGCCGGTCTTTCTACCTTCCGGAGTCGCGAAACGGGATCTGTAACCCCGTTAACCGTAGCTACCCAGCCCTCCCGCGGATCCTATACATGCAGTGCAATGGAGTGTAGCAACATCATGGACCAGCGCTTACCCCCGCAACCTAAAATAATATCAAGTTGGATTGTGCAAACGATTCAATTTTGTCACAAAGCCGCTATGAGTAGTCAAGTTAATTTGGCCAAGGCTCACATTGTCTATGGCATTGTTGCTTACATGGCTTTTTTCCAGGGACCGTCGGTGGTAGCTATAATGGTAGCCCAGTGGCATGTGAGTCGAGTTTTACTGACCATTCCCTACAAGACACAAATCAGTTTTACTCATCGAGTTTTCAAACCGAGTTTTCAAATCGACGCACATTTATGGATGTCCTCTAATACGTTGGCACGAGTATAGATAGACTGAGTCTGACTCTGCCCTATGCCAATTTTGATATGACGATGTGACGGACATCATATCAGAATCGGCGTTATATCATTGGCACTGGGCAGAGTCAGAGAACTCGGAGTAGAGAGCGTGTAAGACATTGATGCAATGCCATACACAATCACATTGATAACCAGAAACAAGTGACTATTTTTATTCTCGCCTTTGAAAAAGCTTTCAATACTTTTCCACATGAACTTTTGAAATATAATTTGCACAAATATGGTGTGTCAAAAACATAATAAATTGGATTGACTCATTCTTAACGGATCGTAAACAATGTGTTATAGTCAATGGTGCTAAATCAAACGTTGCTGAGGTTGTGTCTAGTGTACCTCAAGGAATGGTTCTGGACAGACTACTGTTTTGAGTCCACATAAATGAAATAGTGCAGGATATTTCCTCGGAAATCAGGGTATTCGACGACGATTGTGTATGTTACTGACACAGTGTGTAGATTTGCTATTCTATATTATTTATTTTCACTTCAACTGCGTTAATTAAATTTGACGGTTCAGCTTTAAGCATTTAGTGTTCGTGATGTAGCTGACCAGTGGTCAGCCAATTCATTAAAAGCTGTGCCTCCTGTTTGGTCACAGTAGACTTGACTTGTATTATCTTTTGTACCTGTGTGGGAATGTCTATGTTGTTCTCTAAGGGTCTTTGTAATTGTTGTGTCATCGCCTTGGGTATGAATGATGATGTTAACAACTGGCATGTGAGCTGTTATCACTTTCCACATATTTGCACTGCGACATTGCACTTCGTATCGGCACATAGTTCGATTATGATCTCGCGATCATACTAAAGTTTATACTAATGTTTAGTCAGTGTATTTTCATATCATGATCCACTGAAATATTGTCAAGGCTGTATTGACCACCTTGATTCATGAACCTTAATTCTACTTGATTTGACGTTGATCTACAATACAACTGAGTATACCATTGACTTCTATCTTATGCATTACTCTGGCACCTCCGCAATTTCCCCAGCTGGACCCGGTGACATTACTGAGAAATTAATGTCCATAAGCATGTTAGGTAACTAGGCTACTACATGGTGACTGCGCTTCCAACCAGCAAAATGCAACATGATGTGCCTCATCAGAAATAAAACAAACTATCAAATTTGACTACATGCTAAGGGTTTGTTGCATCAGTAAAGTATGTGGGCATCAACATCACAAATGACTTCAGGCGGAGCAAACACATCACAGAGATATGCAGCAAATCGAACAGAACTTTAGGACTAGTGTGGAGAAATTTATCATTCTCTTCACACAAAATGTGAATTCATGCATACATGGGACTGATAAGACAATTTTTGGAATACGCAAGTCCAGTTGGGGACCTTCGTCAAATAACTCTTCAGGACAAACTAGAAAATGTGCAGAAACGTGCAGCTCCATTCATCACCTCAACTATAGCTACGAACCAGGCAGTGTGATATATACAATGGAAATCCTAAAACTCCCACCATTGAAAGACAGATGGAAACAAACCTGCCTTATTCAGTTCCACAAAGGTCTACAGCAACAAACAACGCTACCATTAAGCAGTCTACAAAAGCCAATTTGGAAAATCAAAAAGAAAATGCACAACAGCTGCCTCAATCAAATGTATGCGAGAACAGACAGCTTTAAATTCAGCTTTATTTCCCAATACAATTAGGGATTGGAACAAACTATCACGAGATCTTCTAAGCAGTTCAGAAAGTTCAACATCCTACTACTAAATTTACAGAATTAATCAGAAGAAAACAACATATTTAACTTAGCTAAAAGATTATCGCTCCCTTCTATTAAAAAGAGGGATGGTGTATATTTTGCACCGAGTTTGTTCATGATGCTTGCATTTCCTGATTTGATGATTATCCGCAACCAGTTGAGTGTTGTGCCTCCAAAAGCAAAAGAAAATTAATTCTTTTACAGAAATCATAGTGTATGCTTAGAGCTGTCATGCATATACCTTCACTATGGGACTAATTGTCCCGATCGCCGGTGACGTACGTACGTACATAAGTTCAAGTATCACTGACTGGTTGAGGCAGATGAGCAGCGGCATATATAGTCTCCAAAAGGGACTAAATTATCTTTTGGTAATTGGAAGACAAATTGAACAGACACAAATTTATGCATTTTCATCAGAAATAAACCAGAAGCCAAGTTGGCCCTATCATATTAATCTGATACTTTATTCGACTACGTTATAGAATTAGTAAAAAACATATTATTTTGAAGATTATCGATCGGTGAGAAAATACTGGACTTTGAAATTCTGCTCTATTGTTATCTAGATCTATGAGGGAAATAGTCTTCTCATTCGATCAATACTTACCATTACATTACTTATTGAATAACAGCTCAACTGAAGCTGTGCACTAGGAATCTAGATGTAGAAAGCTCTACCGGCTCCTGGAACCGGGTACCCGGTTCCCAACAGCCAAGTACCCGCCTGCCAGAGACGCCATTCTTGTTTGCATAGCAACAAGAGTTACAAGCTTTTTGCCTCAGGAGAAATTCTAGAGTTTTCTGTGTGTTTTTTCTGTGCTTTCTTACCTCTGGATTAACTGTATTAATAATAGAAACCGCCACTGAACCTCAGGTCATATTCTTTCATATTGTTTCTCTAGTTATATGGAGACTTATGTCTCTGAAATTTTGCGTGTGTTGCATGTCCCATTTTCTGAACCCTGGAACTTGGACGTGTGGTTACAACGAAATATGTGATCGCCTCCTTTAAATCCCAACGGTGATCGCGCAGTAATATGTAATGTTGACGATCGTTGTAATGTCTGTGCAGTGTGGCCCGTTGGTGGTCGAGTTCCTTGCCCAGAAGGACATGACGGGGTCTGACGCTGGGTCAGGCAGACTGAAAAGAAATTGAAGAGTGTCCGTTTCGGCCCCTGGGGGCGCTCATCGTCCGCAGATGAATAGTTCAGAGATAGCACCCTGGCGTGGTTTGGACCAATTACGCAAGGCTTCTTGCATAGCGTCCTACCAACGCTGGTGTCGTCTGATACCAAAGACTGTGGCACAACCTCTCCGTGTCCGTATGGACCATGTCATTGGACAGGGTTCTGGACTGACTACTGGGGTGAGGGTGGGGTGGCGGTGGAAGGGTCATCTTATATGGCTCCCTGGCGGTCCCGTCGGGCTCTGGCCTGGTGGGTACTGCTTCTCTGCGGCCACCTCCGGGTGGTCTAGTAGCGGTAGCCAGTCCATCGGGCATGGGAGCCATCTGCCAAGACAGCTCCAGTGTCTCTTTGTCCAGTGATGAGTCTTCGGGTTATGAGGATGGGGAGGCCGAAGAGGAGAGGTTGTTGCGGCCTGAGATACCATGGGTGTAGCGCATGGACGTCGATTCCGTCCTGGGCGGAACCGCCCTCCATTCGTCTGGTTTGGCACAAGCCATGGCAGCCACTCCGACCGTAGTTGAGACCACACCGGTACCGGGCACGAATCCAGTGCTTGTTGGTTTGCCACCAACCGACATGGTGACGGGTGTTGCTCGCCAGGTGTGGTATACACCTATCTCACCTGGTCCAGTGGCCACACATGGGGTGCCGTTTGCGCCCGTGTATTGCCACAGTTCCGTAACCGCTATGGGTCCGCACGGTTTGCTGTGTGGGCCTACTCCATGGAAGAGTGTGTTTCATGGGGTGGCGGCATAACCACACAGTACCGGTGTTGTTGGCTATCCAGCAGTGGCTCATTGTCAGGAGGCCGTTGCTGGTAGATCCATGAACACAAAAATGGATGATGTGTTTACGGGGGTGTCTTACTCAGTGGAAGTGGACTGGTCCCATGCTCTGACTTAGCTAACCAGGGTGGACCCGTCCGTGGTCTCGGGCACAGGTGAGGAAGACATGCCTCATCCGTTGGTGGCATCCATTCGGACGGGGGTCTGGCCTGCGTCTTAGATCCAGTCCACTGGAGTTGCTAGACGCTGCGGGTTCTAGGGAGGTGCGAGCAAGGTGCCGTATCCCCAGGGGGGGAGTACGAGCGTTATGGTGTGCTCCCAATGGTGAATGAGGATGACCATTGGGTGTGTAGCCCCGCTCAGGCACTTGTGGACAAGAGCCAGGCACACAGTGAAGAAGTCCTGCCCCTGTGCGATGAGTGCGTGAGGGCAGCTATGAACACTGTCAATCATTCCTATCGCTTGCTTCGATGGACGCACTGGCAAGGGTGCGGGTACGTGTGACCAAGTCTAGGAGGCAGATGGTCCTTGACCATATGCGTCGGCCTACAGCTGTCAGGGAGCATTTGCTTGGAACGTCCCTGAAGGGCCCTAGCATCTTCGGTGGCAAATCGTGGGCCATCCTGGAAGACATGGCCAACATTGTGCAAAGTCGGTTGATGGTGAACCTACAGCTGGAGCTAGTGCATCAGGCGCATGCACTAGGGGCTGTAGCAAAACCGCTAGCTGCTCAGCTTTCCTCCAAGAAGCAGAAGAAGCGTAAGAGCAAGCCTCGACCTTCTCAGCCGCCTGTGGCTAAGAAAGCAAGGAAGGTTGTGGAGGCCCCTGCCCACCCTAGTGGTGGCCCTGGTCGCCCGAGAGGCTGTAAGGGCAAAGGCAAGGGGAGGGAAGTCCTCCAAGGGCGGAAGAAGGGAGCAGATCGTACCTCAGGGTATGATAGCCTCCTTCGTATCCATCTGAACCGCGCCTGTGCGACAGGAACAGCGGTGCCAGTTAGACCAGTCAAGCCAAGACCAAAATGGTTCCCTCTCGTTAAGAGGGTGGTGGGGAGTGGATCGCGAGCCAGACACCAGCATTAGGTGCCAATGTGCCTATAGTGGGTGGAATGTTCATACGTTTCGTCGAGGCTTGGCGAGGTGTGACGTCAGACAGTCTGGTCCTGGGATGGATATCCCAGGGGTACATGCCAGAGTGGTGAGATTTCCCACCACAAAATCTGCCTTTGGAACCTGTCTGGACTCCCGTAACAAGGGAGCCTGATAAGTTAGAAGCCATTCAAAACGAAGTGTCAGTTGTGCTTCTGAAGGGAGCAATAAAACCAGCAAACCAGAACACTCCGGGCTTCTATTCAAACATGTTCCTTGTCCCAAAGAGCACAGGAGGATGGAGACTCGTACTCAATCTCAGGCCGTTGAATTGGTTTATCCATACGCCTCAGTTCCAGATGGAGACTCTGAGGTCGGTAATGGCAGGGTTGAGGAAAGGAATATGGTGTTTGTCAATCGATCTGAAAGATGCATATTTCCACATTCCAATGAACAGGGGTTGTCACAGGTTTATGAGATTCACGTTTCAGAACCGTGTTTGGGAGTTTGTAGTCCTCCAATTCGGCCTGTCGACAGACCCAAGGGTTTTCACCAGAGTGGTCCTAGCCGTGACAGCATTTCTCAGAAGAGAGAATGTGGCGCTTCACGCCTACACAGATGATTGGCTTATCAAGGCAGACACGCCCGCCAGGTTAGAAGTGGATACTGCTCTGACTGTGAAATGACTTTCAGATCTAGGCTGGATAGTCAACAAGGAGAAATCCGAGTTGACGCCCACTCAGCACTTTGTTTATTTGGCGATGCGATTCGATCTCGAGGAAGGCAGGATTAACCCGTCAGAGCCCAGAGTGGTGGTGTCTGTTAGCCATTCTCAAGAGTTTTCGATTGGGAAACCACATTCAGGCGAGGAGGTTTCTTCAGATGCTGGGCATGATGGTCTCCATGGAGCAGATAATTGCTGGGCATGATGGTCTCCATGGAGCAGATAATCCTGTATGCTGCTCTAATGCGAGTCTGTGGAAACAGAGAACAGAACCCCTGTCAAAGGTGGTACCAGTTTTCGGATGCATCGCTGAAGGGGTGGGGGCCTGCCTGGGAGAACACAAGGTTTCGGGCACATGGAGTCAGCTGCATATCAATCTGTTGGAAATGATGGCAGTGTCAGCCCTCTAGTTCTATGAAGGATCTTCGCTCATTGGACCAAACCGAATGTGGACTTGTTCACCACAAAGGAAAATGCTCAAATCATGACTTATGTCTCCCCGATTCCAGATCCAAATGCCGTTGATACAGACGCTCTGGCGATAAGCTGGAGAGGGATGCACGCGTATGCGTACCCACCCACCATCCTTCTTCTGACGGTCTTGGTAAAGATGAGGGAGGAGCCATGCCTGGTCCTGCTAATAGCGCCACATTGGCCCAGCAGGGCGTGGTTCACGGATCTTCTGGATCTGCTGGTGGACAATCTAGTGCAGCTGTCGGACATTCCGAAGATAATCTCCCAGGCCAAGGGCCGCTTCCTACACGAGCAGCCCGAGATGTTCAAATTGACTGCGTGGATATTATCAAACAGCGTTCCACATCGGAAGGCTTTTCTCAACAGGCTGCAAGTTTCATCGCAGCCGCGAGAAGGAGGTCAATCTTTAAGTCATATAACCAAAAAGTTTGCAGAGTGGTGTGAAGGAAAGGATATTGATCCCTTTCACTACACTATTCAGCAGATAGCAGACTCTCTGTGAGCAGTTCTTTACAGGACTAGCTCCTGTCACGATTGCTGGATACAAGTCAGCTTTGGCATCAGTTAATCCCTTGTCTAGCCAACAGGGTGGCCCAGTTAAACGTGAAACCGAGACAACCGGTAGTCATTCCAGCCTCGAGTCTATCTGTGCTGCTTAATGTGCTAGCCAAGCACCCTTTTGAACAATTGGGTTCGGCTAGTCTAAAGAATCTGACTCTTAAGGCGGCCTTTCTATTGTCAGCTTCCTCAGCCAGAAAGCACAGTGAGATCCATGCGTTTCAGTAGAGAGGGGCCAATTTATTGTCTCTGGAGAGGGTCTGCGACTGCTGCCAAGAGCAGAATTTATGTCAAAGTCTCAATCTAAAATATCCCGGCAAACCGATCATTATACCGAAACTAACTAGGTTTCATCGTGATGCCAGTTCCTGGTATCCAGTCCATGCTTCAACCAAGTACAAAATACGGACAGACTCTCTATGGTCAAATGATAAACATCTGTGTATCTGCCATAAGAAGCCATATGGCGCCGCATCCATGGATACTATCTCTCGTTGGGTAGTAGAATGCATTCAGACTACCCACGAGATCATCAGGTGCAATGTTCTAGGCTCACGATGTTAGAGGAATAGCCGTCTCGCCTGCCCTATTCAATGGTGTCCCGTTAGCAGACATCATGGCCGTTGCACAATGGCACTGTGAGTCCTATGTCACAGCTTACTATATGAGGGATATATCAGACTCCGCCAATCCACTCGCTGTAGCTGTTTTGAAATGATAATCTAGTGGCCACACTGCTCATCTCCTTTTTGGTAACTTTGAAAAGCAAAAGTAATTAGGACAGACATGGTCAGGTGAGAGGAATTCAACCGTATGTGACACGTTTGGCCGAAAGTGGTGGCGCCACGTCTGTAATCCAAAATTCACGAGGTAATTCAAGTTTGACTGTTTTTTGTATTATGTTTATATATCATGATCAGTCATCTTATATATTCATGCTCATTCCCAGGCTTATGTGTGTCAAGAGCTGTTAACCCTCTTGGCACACTTGTGTTTCAGGCGAGATGTGTGTTTGTTAGTTCTCCCCATTGTTAGGAGAAAGGGGGGTGGGGGGGGGGAGTGGTGATGCGAATGTGATTCGGTCCCAAATTTGTCGGACCTTCTAGGTCTTTGTGTGACAAGTTTAAGTCTAAGTTTTTTCTCTAGGGGCAAAAGAGGCTTTGTATAGCTTGTCCCTTTCCACCAGGTTATTGACTAAATCTGGTGTTATCAATAAGTAATGTAATAGTAAGTATTGATCCAAGGAGAATAAAGGAAATTTCAATTTCCCTTTCTCTGAGATCTAACAATACTTACCCATTACATTACAGACCCTGCCTCCCAGCCCCACGGGGGCAAGCTATGAGTTGTCTCTTGTTTGATAGCTATGCAAACAATATGGCGTCGCTGGCAGGCGGGTATCCGGTTGGTGGGAACCGGGTAACCGGTTCCAGGAGCTGGTAGAGCTTTCTAAATCTAGATTCCTAGTGCACAGCTTCAGTTGAGCTGTTATTCAATAAGTAATGTAATGGTAAGTATTGTTAGATCTAGAAGAAAGGGAAATTGAACTTCCCTTCATTCTGACCACAAATCCCTTTCCACCGAATTCTCTTACGAATTCTGGGTAGGCCTATATCAAGAGTTGTCTGGTATGTATACCCTTGAAGTGAAATAAGGAAAATCTAGGATTTCCTCTTTCTCTATTTTATGAGAGAAATTATATTAATTTACGCATAATAAAATCATCATATGTTAAGATTTATTTCCCGAGAGGCACACAATTTAAGCCCCTAAAAGTATACAATTCTAACAATTTTATTTTCAGGAATTCTGGCGCTATGACGTCATATGATTGATGGATAAACTGGAATTCTCCATACTCGTCCACCTAGCGATTACTCGTAGTGTATCTTAAGCTAAAAGGTGCACGGTGTATCAAAATTGATCTACCTTTCATGAATACAGGACCACTAACATTATAGTTTCCTGAGGCCATACCAATTTATTTTTTTCGTTTCCGTATTTAAGAAAAAAATAATGCTGGAATTTTAAGGCATTATTTTCAACATTCGTTCCATCTAACAAATCCTTGTCACTCGAAATTCCTCACAATTTTCTGTAACTCTTTGTTCTCTGAAGCTTTGTTAACCCTTTAATGGTCAAGCTGGTTAGAATGGCGTTGCAATGGTCATGAGAAAGGTGCATTGGCAGGCCAAGAGAAAAGTATTTTTGATAATTTACCACTGGAATGGCTGGCTCGTTAACGAGTCAGACATTCCAGTGGTACATTTTCAAAAATAGTCTTCTCTTGCCCTGCAGATGGACTCTCACTGAGAAAATGGTTTGGTTTTTCTTTATCAATCTTAACAACTAACATGATAAAAGTATTAATACTGTAATAGCTTGAAGTTTTATATTTCCAATCTCCGATCGGGTGTTTTTGGTGGGAATTATCGTAAAACAAAACATTAAATTGGTTTGGCCGTACTTATACCATTTATGCCAAATATCTTGAAAGCCATTTAGAGCTGAGCGTCAAGGCCATTGGGCATCTTGTTTTAATTTCTAACAAAACCACCTAAGTTATAACTATAATTATTGAATACACACTTGCAACATTGACATCACATTCTATGATATGAATATGGCTTTCCTCTTCGGATGTGGGGAATAGCAAACTGGAAGGTTTTAGAAAGTTTCTCAAATTAACTTAGTATTTTTGCACGAAGTATTAGAAGAATGTTAAAGTGTTAATTTAATTCATCGACAGCTTATTCGATCTCAATAATACTTATGCATATTTGTTCTATAACACTATTGTATCCAGTCTCAAGCATAATGAACATGATCTTCAAATCTTCTGTATGCTATTACGTTGTTTGCGCCAGGAATGAGGAGAATGTTAACGTGTTTCAATGGCCATTTAATACATCAAGGACTTATCCGATCTCATAAAAATGTTCTATTTGTTCTATACCGCCATTGCATCCACTCTCCATCATAATGAAAATAATTTTCAAATTTTTTTCATGTTTTACATGGTGTGGACGTTATCTATATATGCACCAAGAATTAGAAGAATGCAACATTATGTTAATGCTGTGCTAATGGACCTTTCCCGTTTATACATCAATCATATTACGTCATAATCAATGACGTCACGAATGACTTAGATAAGTTCGTTGTGAACGCTTAATTGATGACGGACTAAGCGTTGTTGTACGATTTGTATGTCAGATTTGCTTCACATCTCCAAGACGGTCTCGTGACTCACCATATTAGCTTACCTGTCCGGAAGAGTCATGTCAGCTTACGCCATGACGATCGTCCATCTTCCACCTATCCATCATCAATTCATCCGCTTTATGTCAAGCTTTTTAACACCCCTGTTTAACAGCATGGCCCATTTGGCTAAAAGGACCCTAATAAGGTGTGGTACCTCATACCTTATATATATTGATATTGATTTATCAAGGGCGAATTTTGCTTGAAGGACCATATGGTACTAAGCTTTAGGACTTATAATAGGCCCTACAGAAATCGCACTGGTTAGTTTCCTTGGCGGCCATAATAAGGGCAGTAACTTTGCATAGCTGTCGATTGATGAGTTGTCGTTCTTAAGCAGCAAGCTGATGTATATTGAGAAAAAACAACCTTTTATCACTTTACATATGGCCATGTTATGGACCAAGAAGAATTAGGAGGGAGGAGGGGAGGGGGTGGTTGATATGGTGGTGGTGGTGTGGTGGGGTGGGGAAGAGTCTTAATACATGTGAATGCAATATCCTATCAGTTCTGAAGCTTTACGATTGTGTTTCTTTCGCCACCCGTCTTAAAGAAAGACAATCTTCTGGCTACAAAAGACAGGTGGTCCGTCAAGCAGGTGTGACTGTAGACCTTGCTCAGTATGAATAAACTGCTTGTCCCAGATAATGAATACACATAGCAGACAATACAATAAATGTCTGTAAAAATGCGTTGGTGCGTGCGTGCGTGCGCGCGCGTGTGCGTGCGTGTGCGCCTACATGGATGGCTGCTTGAGTGCGCGTGCGTCTGATCTATACAAAATGCTATTTCATCTTCGTTATGACTAACAAAACATTCTTATCACTGTCATCGTCACCACGATACAGATATATCGCCACCACCCTCATCATAATGGAGGATTCCAGTTTATTCATCAATCATATGACGTTATAATCAACTACGTGACGTGTATGATGACGTCATGATCAATTATGTCATGAGTGACGTAGCTGCATAAGCGTTGTTATACGAATAAACATGGGGTTGACTTTTGAAACTAATTTGACTGGGCGGTGGCGCCGCCATAGGCAGCAACATAACCCAGTCAAATTAGTTTCAACTTATTCAACAGCTTACTGTATATAGTTTTCTGGAAATTGATAGCCATGGAGTTCAGGGATCGATCGATCCCAGCAACGGCGATGTGTGGGTAGAGCTTAGCTAGAGATGGGCGGGTCTTAGCTAGAACAGGATTTCTCCATTATAAGCATTCAGAATCATTACCATTACAATAGAGGGATCCGATTTGTCGCTAGAGTATCTAACGTCGTAATCAAGTACGTCACATTATGACATGGGCTGATGTCACAATCAGAATTACTTAGCTCCAGCACGAAAATCAAAGTCTCTCACTAAAGTGTAAGATTCTTATGTCTTTATTGAATTTATGCATACAATTTAATAAACATTATGTTGACTATTTTGAAACTAATATGGTTGCCATTAGCTCCAAGACAAATTGGTTTCAAAATATTCAATTAGATAGTTATCGTGAAAATTGTGATTCTGTGAATCCATGTTTCAAAGTTTCAAACCGATTCTAACGCGCACAAAAGTGGGCGGAGCTTAGCTGGAAATGGGCATGACATATCTAGAAATTAATCTCCCCATATCAGCATCCAGAATGGTTAGATTACAATTCACCAGTTGCTCTTTACATAGCCCAATGCACAATGTGACTCATGGACGCCGTTAATATATTCATGTCTCCAGATTGTGTATTGGAATTTTATATCAGAACGCGGGGAGCATGAGATATGGGTAACTTTTTTATTTGACAGCAAGTAAGATTTATCCCAAGAGCACTGCTCGCGGAACGGCTTTGTGCAGTTGATCTAATGCTTTATGCAACTGGGATGTCGCGTATTAGCTCTACCAACAGCCCTAGTTATGCGGTTTGACTTGTTGCCTCGAGTCTTGATGAATGCAACTGCATTGAAGTTAATTTGATTCAGTCAATATACGATTGCTGCTCTGGCATTCTGTCAAAGCTCATAGTAAACTATGCCTGCGATGACTCACACGGAGCGTACTGCCAGCATCGCCATTCTATGGCTTCTAGTGTTGGCGTGTCTCCAGAAGCAGGCATCTTTAACATGTATTGTCATCCGACGATAAGCTTTTGATTCCCCCCCCCATACTCGCTCCCTCCCTCCCTCCCCCTTACTCCATCCCTCCATGCCTGTCTCCCTCGCCCTCCATCCCTCCCCCACACACACTCTCTCTCCGCCCCGCCCCTCCCCCAGCTCCACCCCTCCCATCCCTCCCACCTCTCTCTCTCTCTCTCTCCCTCTCCCACTCTCCCTCTCTCCCTCTCTCCCTCCCTCCCTCCCTCCCTCCCTCCACCCCCCCCTCTGCTCCCCTCATATTCACTTAGCAACATTTTTAATATTCCACAACAAAAGGACTACAGTCATGAACGAACATAATTTTATTGTTTCAACGCGTCAATGATATTTGCTACACGACGTTTAGTCAACAATAGGGTGGCTTTTTCTGAAGATAATTACTATCGCCCAGTAAGAGAAATAGGGTATTCCTGCCTGCCTGCCTGCCTGTCTGCCTGCCTGCCTGCCTGCCTGCCTGCCTGCCTGCCTGCCTGCCTGCCTGCCTGCCTGCCTGTCTGTCTGTCTGTCTGTCTGTCTGTCTGTCTGTCTGTCTGTCTGTCTGTCTGTCTGTCTGTCTGTCTGTCTGTCTGTCTGTCTGTCTGTCTGTCTGTCTGTCTGTCTGTCTGTCTGTCTGTCTGTCTGTCTGTCTGTCTGTCTGTCTGTCTGTCTGTCTGTCTGTCTGTCTGCCTGTCTGCCTGCCTGTCTGCCTGTCTGTTTCAAAGTAGTTAGTATCTTTAGTCATATAATAATTGTTCAAATCGTTCCACAAGCACCATTTTTGGACCAAGAGTAAACATGGTCTTGGCATTTTGATTTTTCTCGGGAGCCAAGCTGGGTTCCCGCTGTGGCAGCCAATTTGGAAAAATCCTAGATGGCCGCTATCCAAAGTGGCTGCGATAACTTGAGAAGCAAAAGTAGTAGAACCATAAATGAGACCAGTTTTGAGGGGTCTTCGAGCATGGGGAATCCATTCCCGATGTTATTTTGCCGATTCTAGCTCACGGTCACATGATAAGGCCACATTCACGGTAATTTTGGAGCAAATATAGATATTTCAAAAGCGTGGCCAAGAAGGACGATGCCGCTATCGACAGTGTGCACGGAAATTTTCTCATGGGCCGAGACGAGGCATGAGCTAGATGCAGGCAGGGTGATACGCGTGTATTGCATCATCATCATCATCTTGAATGATTTGACTGTTGAGTGTTGTTGCTTAATTAAGTCTCCTCGAAACCGTTAGATTTAAGATTTTAACACTGATTTGTGAAAATGTTGTGGTCCAGATGGGTGTTCCCCTCGTTAAACGCGCTGTGCCGTCTACACTCGTGGTAACACCCATCGTCCTATCGCACGGCCTCTCCCTCCAACAAACGCTCTCGTATCGAACAGCAACGAGTGGGCACATGTTAGTACGATGGGTAACACCCTGCTGCGCCTAAGATTTGGTTACGTGTTGACTTGTGGAGGCTGTATAGTTGGTCTTATTGCTGTTGTTTACATTTTCTGTGTTTATCGCTATCCGAGTCTCCTTCTCTACGCTAGTGTCTGTTTGTGCTACCACAAAACCGCGGACGTGGAAAGCAGAGACTTATCTATCGATAATTGGAATCACTACAGAGCATGTTCTTGCGGATACACAGCCTACTCCAAGATCAGTCCACTGTATTGGAAGAATTGCAGTATGATTTTGTGATGGGCTGGTATACGTATGCCTGTTCAGTCAAATTCAAATATTCTTTGAAGTAGATATCTAGTTTGCTCATGAATAACTCGACACTGAGGTACCACTCTATTAGCGAAAAGGTGTTTACGAATACCTTTGTTGCTGCATTTTATGTTGAGCTTAACCTTATGACCTCTGGTCTGTGTAATACTGGATGGTTCGAAAAAGTAGTCCTTATCAATATTATATACACCCCTGATGAGCTTGAATGTTTCAATTAAGTCTCATCAATACCGTCTATATTATGTATCTGCCTCTGCATGGTTGCACAGCTGGAGTGCTGACACGTCGAATGAATGAATGGCTTGTTGAAAACAGATTCAGTGCTGATACGCAGTTTTCCATCTATCTCAGTTTTGGCCACCTGTTTACTGATAAATAAGAACAGCTCATTTTTCTTTTCCACATTTTCTGTACGATTGCTTCTCCTTTTAGGGGTGTGAGTGCAGCCGTCGCGATCTAGTTCTAGTCGAGTACGCGTACCTGACACACGCCACTGGTGTATCATTTATCTCATGTTTTGTTCAGGGTATAGCTGTCCCAGACTGCATCGATACGTTCAACCCTGGTAGTCAAATCGCTTTTAGGAAATGCACAATGTGTGGGGGTCTATACGGTGCGAATGGTGCTGCTCTGGTCAGATGCGCCATGTGGATGATGGCAGCCATACCAAGCACTTGAACCATTACTTGTATGGGTTGATTAGCGCGGCTGTTTAGCGCGTTCGCGTGTTGAGGATGTTAGATTTGGTCTCAGCTCTGAGTGAAATTCAGCCTGATTGAGACCGAGGCTCTCTTTGGTTGTCGAATTTGAATTTGAAGAATTCGGCCATATCCGTGTCCAGACGTGATTAAAGAGAAAGGGAGAAATCTGCGATGAGCAGTTGAGCACGGTATTTTGTTTCACTATCCCAACTTTCCCAGCAGGCACATGACGTTGTTTCAACGTTGAATCCACGTTGAAATCACGTCATGACGTGGTTTCAACGTGGATTCAACGTGGAAACAACGTCATGTGCCTGCTGGGTTACTTCCTTTCTTTCGGTAGTCGGGGTGATTGGCGAAAGTGAACATTGTTTCTCTTTATTGTGTCTGACAGCGGACACGTCTAGTCGTGTTCATCGTTAAGGGTTTGACCAACTCAACGGATTTTGGAGAGGGACACGGATACCTTATGCTCCATCACAGCACGCGTATCCAGAACGACGAGCTCACGACCTGTTGCTATGTAGGGGTATTCAGGTACAGTCGCCACATTTATAAAAAGATAAAAGGTCATCAGAAACCGCGAGCTACTTGCCTCTTCGGGATGACCAGTTGTTGCTGCAAGACGTGTATGAGCGCTCTAGAACTCTTCATTCTTTCTGACGCAATCTAGACCAGCCAGCATATACAATGCTATGGCATCGGTGTTGGCATATAGGTCAGAGGCCCCATCATTGCCCTGGAGTACTTTGCTCATCTGCTTGTGGGATTAGTCTCTTGCAATGGAGCTGAATGTGTGAGCTGATATTTGGAGGGTGACGTTTCTCTTGATGTACACTGTTGGTAGCTTTACAGGTAGCTCGACAATGTCGCTGACATAAACCAACATCCAGTGGATATACTAAATACAAAGCTCACCAAACGCCTGGACGTAGAAAAGAAAGTCACCCTCTTAATGAGTGCACAACGCGACGCGCGCTCAGAGAGGGAGGGAGGGAGGGAGGGAGAGCGAGAGAGAGAGGGGGGGGAGAGAGAGGGGGAGAGAGAGAGAGGAAGAGAGAGAGAGAGCGAGAGGGGGGGGAGGGCTTGATGAGCATGCCGTGTATGCTCGATTTGGCAGCCATTGAGAGCAAATTGAGCACGACCTGGGGAGAAGGCATCTGCTGAGTTAAAGCATTGTTCCAATCAAACCCTCGTAACGGCCTGCGCGTTATCAGTTGACACTTGTACTCGATATGCAAGGCTATACTCTGTATAACAAAATTATACTCGACCTGGATGTCGAGAACGTGCCAGTACAGCTGTTTGCTATGACGTAGAAAGGCTGATCGTTATTGATAAACTCGGTATTTTCCATCAGTATCTTATGCTCCATCATTGATAGAGTGGCAACCATATCAAGAAATAAGTGGGGGGCCGATCTCTATCCAGGACTTGATAGATCATCATCCACGAGCTGCGAGTCGAAACCCACCCACATCGCCAGAGAGATTGAATGTCTATCTGGTGGCTGAGTCTAGCGTCCTCGTGCTGGTTGATACCATGGTAGAGCAGAAATTGAGTTTCACGCTCCTTACTGCGGCGGATTGTAGTATCATATTGCCTGACGTAGATGCGTACTTCACAGTGTCGAATATCAGAGTTGGGAAAGAGTGCACACGGGCTTTGCCATATTACCAAGTGGAGCATCCTTCCCAGATTGAACCCGACTAGGGTGATTGACAGTATCCTTAGGACACCGAGGAACAAGATTGACGAAAGATCTCAGCAGAGTTTGGATAACATGCTAGTAACATAAAGCCGTATGTAATGATCCAATGAAAAAAGACCCGTGTATTTTTGTATCAAATGACCTTGAATGTTACATTATCACGTGAGTGTGACCTATAATCGGAAAAATAACACCGGAAATGGATTCTCCTTACTCAAAAAACCCTAAAAGGTGGTCTCATTTTCGTCTCAGAACTGGACACAACAGACTAAACCAACACATGTACAGGCGGTTCCACCTTACGACATCGCCCGCTTGTCCTTGTGGAGACGCAGAACAGACCACAGAGCACATACTTCAATGTTGCAGTACGTATCAGCTGCTGAGAGAAGAGATCTGGCCTTTGTCAACCTCTTTTCTTGAAAAGCTGTATGGGCCTGTGGACGAACTGCAGAAAACCACAGATTTCATCTTGAGAACGGCGCTCCAAGTGTGATACCAGCGATCGAAAAGAAGAAGAAGTGGTCTCATTCATCATTCTAATATTTTTGTTTCTCTTTATTGCATAGCCTTACTCCGGATCGCGGCCATTTTGCATTTATCAAATATGGCCGCCACATAGGGAGTACAGTCTGGCTCCTGCAAAAAATATGAAAGGTTATGGCCATATCTGACGCTGGTCCAAAATGGTGTTTGTTGAACGATGTGAACAATGGATCTTTCCAGTTTATCCACCATCATTTGACGTCATATTCAACTACGTGCCGTGTAGATTTACGTTATATACAATGACGTCATTATGACGTTATGAATAACGTAGATAAGTTCGTCAAGAACGCATATTTGGTGACGGACTAAGCGTTGTTGCACGAATTGTATATTTTTACTATTTAATAAACATGCTGTTGAATATTTTGAAACTAATTTGACTGGACGCTGTTGCTAGAGATGGGCGGGCCATAGTTAAAACTGTAAAGGTCCATTATGGCGATTTTGGGGAATAGCCCACCACCCACCCACCATCACCCACCCCCACCCCCACACACACCCTGACTGAAGGCTACTGATCCGATTTGACTCAAATATGTACACAACGAAGTAACTTGCCGTGCAAGAGGACTTTTAAACTTTGGCCTTTGTCCAGATAAAATAATCGGATCCAATTCTGGCTCTATCGATATCTCGGAAACTACTGGTCCGATCTGGCTCAAATTTTAACATAAGAAAGGGTCTGGCAATACACTAGGATTCTACTACTTGGCGCGATTCGAAAACCTGAAAAATCCTAAAACAATGTGACAAAAAACGGGAGGGCGAGGGCCTGCAATCTCATATTGCTCTTGTTAGACTGAGTAATGTTGCTGCTGAAAGTAAGTGGAATCCTTCCACTCGCTCACATAGGCATATGCACATATACATGCGCTTACGCACGCGCTGTGACATACATGCGACTGGACAAAAGGATCAGTACTACAATAATTGCTGTTTCTTTTTCTGTATACCAAAGGGAAGTGAATATCAGAAGTTGACAATTCAGCAGCAAAATGGTACTTTAGATAGATGTCTACAATACATTACAAATGTTTTAAACATATTTTATTGTCAATTAAAATCATCTGAAAATGTAACCAGATTTCCTTAATTGGGTCACTGTGACGTTGACCTTTGGACTTTCGACAATAAAATGAATTGGGTTCTTGAGGCCCCCCAAGGGCGACACATTTGCTAAGTTTGGAAATGATTGCTCCCTTTAGTAGAACTTTCAGTTATCGCACGGAAATGAAATCATAGACGGATTAACGGACCAACAGACAAACTAATAAACAAATAAGCAAACTACTTAACGACCGAACAAAGCAACCAGGTACCCAGGGACCGATCTACCAACGGTCCTTTCCAGAGTACCCACCCATCATATGAGGTCATAGTGAACTGCGTGATGTGTGCATTGACATCATAATGAATGACGTCATGAATGATGTCGATAAGTACGTCACGAACGCATATATTTGAAGACGGTATATGGGCTGTTGTACAAATTGTTTGCTTTTACTATTTAATGAATATTATGTTGAATATTTTAAAACTAATTTGACTGGGCGCTGTTTCTGCCTATGGCAGCAACAGCACCCAGTCTAATTAGTTACAAAATATTCAACAGCTTCCCTGTATAGTTTTCAGGAAATTGATAGCTAGGGCATTAGGGGATCGATCAATCCAAACACGGCGAGGTGTGGGTGGAGCTTAGCTAGTGATGGGCGGGGCATAGCTAAAAATGGAAAGGTCCATTAGTCAATTAGCCAAATGCTAGTAAAGCTGAAATCTGGCTAACGAAAAGCAGATTGGCTAAATCATTGGTTAATGATTAACATTAATTTAATTTTCTTGATTGGCAGATATCCTGACTCATTCCAGCATTTCAATTGCAAAGCAAAAATTCATGTTTAAGTTGCTGAATATTTTGAAAATAATGACTGAAAGCTGCTTCCAGTCAAATTAGTTTCGAAGTATTCAACACATTTCTTATATAGTAAGACCCTATTGTCATTGGACTGCAGAATTGATAGTTTTAACTGATGATGACCGATTACAAACATGTTTATAAGTGACAGAAACTAATTAACGGAATCACCAGCCCGCGGCCAAGATCAGTCTTAAATTATGTTTATAAGTGACATTGAAGTAAAGATGTGGCTAAAATATGTAATATTTGGCTAACAAAAATGGTATTTGGCGAATCTATTGGATAGAAGATTGCAAAAGCCAGATCTGTCTCTGTATACCATCAGATATGGGGTTATAATAAATGGCCGCAAAGCCATTATGCTCACCCGGACACAGATGAACTGCAATAGAGTGAATAGCCATATGATACTATTTTATGCGACCATCTCATCCTATGCGCCTTAATTTGATTTACAAGGTTTTTACATTGCTCAATATTACTGAGAGCTATTGCACGGAAACTAATTTTCACGATACCCACCTGATGTTTAGATTGGATTTCCCATGAGAGAGAGAGAGAGAGAGAGAGAGAGAGAGAGAGAGAGAGAGAGAGAGAGAGAGAGAGAGAGAGAGAGAGAGAGAGAGAGAGAGAGAGAGAAAGAGAGAGAGAGAGAGAGAGAGAGAGAGAGAGAATTGGATTTCCCATGAGAGAGAGAGAGAGAGAGAGAGAGAGAGAGAGAGAGAGAGAGAGAGAGAGAGAGAGAGACACACACAATTTTTCACGAAATCGTGGGTGATTGCAGAAGCGAGTTTTTCATAAATTTGAACCGAAGCAAGTTATCTAGTGGAAACCAAATATTTTACGAGTTCAAGAAAGCAAATTACGAATTTTATTATCGGGTTAAATATCTAGAGGAAATGTATTTTCTCCATAGATTTCAACGCTGAATATCTAACAAAGGACCGTAACATGCAGACAGACAAGCGGCAGACGGATGTACAGAGGGACGGAATGCAGGCAGACAAGCGGCAGACGGATGTACAGAGGGACGGAATGCAGGCAGACAAGCGGCAGACGGATGTACAGAGGGACGGAATGCAGGCAGGCGAAAGACACACAAACGGACAGACAGAAATGCGGACATTGTATACGCCAACCTGGTGAGCTAGACGCTTTAACTTAACTTAAATTAAATTCTCGTTAACACTATAAAATAGTACTATCTGATAAAACAAAATTAATTAAATAGTTAACTTGTTGAAGTCTCTTCTAAGCTATTACCCCACAGAAGAATTTTCAACCTGGGCTTTGATGATGTAAGACAGTGCATCTTGAAGCGAATGTCCTCCAGGTCTATAGGAATGGCTGAATTTTCTCGTCCGAATCTGTTATAACAAAGCTTTAGGGTTGTTATGGAATTGTTTCCTTCCATAGCATCAAGAATGGCTACTAATCCTTCATTAGTTATCCCACACATATTCAGCGCTAACATTTGTAAAGTCTTATTGCATTTTATCACATTGCACAAATACGTAATGCCCACATCGCCGATAAAATTAACACTCAAGTCGAGTTGTCCCAATACCGAGTCAATTGGAAGGTGTTCAGAAAGTCCTTGGCAACCGTTTGATGTAATACCACAGTTCTCTAAATTTAATTCATACAAACTGCGCGACTTATAGATGCTCTGTGCAACTATTAGGAGCCCTTTGTCACCAATAAAGTTGCGACTGAGGTCCAGTTCTGTTAACGTCTCGTTTTGTTGAAGGGAGTCTAATAGGAGTCCACACCCAACCCAAGAAATACTGTCATTCCGCAAGCGTAGTCGCGAGATACTGCAATTCTTTGTCAGCATTTCAGCTAAATGGACACAGCCCTCGTCACCAATGTCTACAAAACTAAGATCTATCTCTTTCACCGATGCATTGATCATAAGGCCGTCACACAGATGTTGACATCCTGCAGCTTCAATTCCACTGGAACTCAAGTTAAGTCGTTGTATGTTTGAAGTTTTCCGGAGCATGACCCCAATTGTGGCCGCTCCTTCGTCACCTATTGTGTTTAGCCGCACATCTAACGCAACAATACTATGGTTATTTTGGAGAGATAGAGATAAGTGCTCCATCTCTGAAGCGGAGAGTTGAGTTTTGCCTATATGCAGTTCATAAACACACTGGAATCTATCTAGAACACTGGCCAGAGCTTTGGCCCTGGCTCCACGCAATGAATGGCCCGATATATAGATAGAAATCACTGCGACCCCTGACTGAGTTTGTCCGCAGTCTTCTGAACTTCCTCCTGAAAAGGAATGTGATGACCAGCGAGGTGGTTTATAACGGTGCTGAAGTCCAAGTGATGAACACTCTCTCACGCTACGCCTGGTGTCTGACCGACTACGATCCAGCTCTACCAGTCCTCTGAGAGTTTGTGCGGATTTATCAAACATTCCTACATCGAACATTACAGATTTTTCATCTTCCGAAACCTCTTCGATGCCATTTTCTACAAAAATTTCTTCCGGAATATTGTAAATTAGATCGGAAATTCCTACCATAGCGTCTAAAATCACAGATAATTCACTATATCCATCCGTCCGTCTCAAAACATCACAAAACATAAGAAAATTGCAATAGTCTCCCCGAGTAACTGTCGATGCTAGTCTTTCACAAATAAGACGGCGGTCAGGATGGCCAGAAAATGCCTGGAGATCACCAGCATTAATGACATCCGCGGAGTAAAGAGTATCTAGCACGTCTTCTGGTCTCAATCTCTGGCAGATTAACTCCATTGCACTCTGTATAATTACACGATGTGGCGCGTCCTTGTTTGTGCGTTTGTCACCGGAGCGACTCCGGGACCGTTCTCTTCGGACCTTGCGTGAGTCCAATTCAGGTGTCACAATTTTATACTGAGGTGATGGTGTCAAACATTCCACAGTTCTGTCTGGTGAGAGACGAATTATTGGCTTTTCCACATTAGAATTGGTATCTAAGCCATCTTGGACGTGATCACTAGACTCTTTTTTATCACTCAAATAACCATTAAACTTAATTTCCATTTCTTTGCTGAACATATCTGCACTAAGAACATCCTTTAGCAGCTCCTGCGTAATGGGAGAAGGGATGAAACTATCCGTGGACACCTGACAAGTACCATTTCCATTAGCAACGACTGGAGTAGCAGGAACGGATGTATTTTCTGATGTCTCAATCATGGATGCTCGTGGTGACGAAATTGAGGTCGATCGAAATAAGAATAACCTCGGGGGCTTGGGCGGTGGCTTCACACTCTGAGTACGCCGAAGACAACCTGTTCGCTCTACCAAATCCGGTAGATTTGACGATTGGCCGCAAGACCACGTTGCCGTGGAGTCACCATTAGACTGTTTATGACCATGGCGACGCTTGCTTTTGCGCAGTGAAAATCGTCGCCAGAACTTCCACGGGGATCCACGACCACCATGATCCACGCCACGAGAGCGTTCTGAAAAGGAAGCATCATAGAATTGTTTTAATAAATAATAAGAATTAGAATAAAAAGAAAAACATACAACCATAAATAAACACAATAGAATCGAGGAATCCCTATGCCACTCAAGTACCTAACATCATAATCGAGATACGTCACCTGTTAGGTAACGTCACAATCAAGTGAAGCATGTCCGTTGCGAAAGGGGAAAAGGTCCGACAGTAACCATGTGAATTCTATGTCCTTCGTGAATTAAAAATTTTATAAACATTGTGTTGCATAAGCATACTGAGACGAATGTGACTGGGGGTTGTTGTTGCTACCATTTCCAATTAGTTTCAAAAGATTCAAAAGCTTATCTCTGGGAAGTCACGGTTAACGTGTTAAAAACTACATAACTGCGCCTAAAAAGTAATGTAAGCTTAGCTAGAAATAAGTAGGCATAGCTAGTAATGGGCGGGGCATAGATAGAAATGGGCGGGGTATAGCTAGAAATGGGCGGGGAATAACTAGAAATGGATTCCCATATTGGGTCCAAAATATTACTGTTCCATAAGATACGTGTCTAAAGACCTGCTGTCTAATGGAACCACCCTCTTTTGGTGACCAGTGCTTGTAGATTGTGTTATAATACAAAAAGACCTGAAAAAATTATCAGAGATTGCTGACAATCCACCTTTAGTGCTTGCAGTCAATAACTATAATCTTTCATTTCCGTCAAATCGGACTAAACACACGCTACGCTAACTAGATAGGAAGAAGGTCGAACCACATATTTATCATTTGCGCCTAGCTTCCCTACCATAGGAACAACAGTAAATAGATGATGGAGATGCACATTTTGGGCGTATATAAAAATCTCCATACACGCAACAGCGCGGAATGTTGTCATAAGATTCATTTACGTCATGTAAGCCTTTGAATATTTTGAAACTAATTTAACTGGGAACTGTTGCTGTCTATGTCAAATTTGTTTCAAGATATTCAACAACATGTTTATTAAATTCTAAATTGATCAAAGACAATTCAGACATTTTCGTCCCGGGCCTGCACATCGATATCGTATATACTAGCTAGATCGCTCATGCCCTCTCAAATGAGTCAGACACCTTATGGAGAGACCATTGTCACATCTAACAAGTGACGCATTTGTGTATGGCGTCAGATACATGAGTGGCCGATCGTATCCATAAAAAGGCTTATTTTATAATGAATATGTCATGTCCTGTGTGCGCACGCACGTACTCACACATGCACGTCAAAATGTTAATGCCTAGCGATGTCACAATTCGTACGAGATGCATGCAGTTCACATGCCTATATAATTAACTGTCTGTCTGCTGGACTTCTGCAGACTACATTTTGAGTGCAATTCTGGATGTGCTGAATATTTTGAAAAGATTTTCACTGAAAATAGATGGTGGCTAGGTCACCAACAATTTTCAGTCAAATTGTTTTTCAAATATTCAGTAGGTCCAGAGTTATTGCCCAATGAATTTATTGTCCAGTGACTTGTAGCAGTCAGCGAGTTAAGCTTCTGGAAAGAAAATGAGGGAATAAATGAACAAAGACCGTATCATACAATGACATAATCATTCCGAAAACAGAATTATCACCTATTCGGTATCCAGCCAACTTCCCACAATGCATTGCGCTCGCTACTGTTTAAAGTTAACCATAACCTGTACCAGTAACGTTAAAATGTAGTAAGCGCAATGAATTGTGGGATGTTGGCTGAAGACCGAATATTGCAGTCAAAATTGTTTACGTGAATCCTGTCAAACCTGCTGCTCATAATTATGATGGGTAGCGTTTCGTGAGATGAGATAATTAACGGACGGTGTTGTTAATTAGAAATCACGCTAATCCCACAAGCTACTAATTGCATGATAATTACCACACGCGAGGTAAATGTTGATGGCATAGGTCGTCGCCAGAGATATGGTCGCCATGGATATGGATATATTGACTAGATGGCTCATGCGTATACCCTTACTATGGGGCTAGTCGTGGCGACCGCCGGTAACGAGAGTTCAATAAATATCCAAATTTGCTCATGATCAGGTATTCGCTGACTGCCTGACGCAGACGATCAGCCGCATATATATCCTTAAGAAGGGGCACAATTCGCTAATGGTAATTTGAAAAGATATTAAGGCAAATTTATATAGTCCCTATTTATTGTTGGTGATGACAAAGAGGCTGACCTGGATCTTATCAAATTAAACAATTCTCGATCACAACTAAACGTAATGGTATTGAACGCATGTGGTTTGAGGCGTAGACTCGAATATCAAGAATATGTAAACCACTTAGCAGCTAGTGATATTTTTCTACTTTGCAAAACAAAAACTGACGACCTTGACAACGAGTTTGTAGTCAACAAACTTAAGAGCATGCAATTCGATGCTAAACTTTTTAATCGTAAGAAAATGTCAATCCGTCGATCAGGGGGTATGTGCATTGGGTTTAAGCATTCTCTGAAAGACCAATTATATTTTCCCGAATGAAAATCCCAGTATGTAAATTGGATCTGCATCAAACGAAGTTTCACCAGAGCGGACAAAGATATATTAATTGGAATCGTTTACCTGCCACCACCAGGTGCGCTACATGCGAGCATATTAGGATTCGATGAAATTCAAGAGGAAATCTTAGAACTAAATAGTGAAAATCGTTACCATATCTGTCTTTGTGGGTGACTTTAACGCCCATACAGGCAAGAGTACAGATTACGTAGCATTAAATATCCAGGACCACAAAAATAGCGTGTTCATGGACGAAAACATGCCACAGCTATTAGATATAGAAAAATACTTTGATACTCTAGATATCCCTAGAGAAAGGTATTCCATAGACTCCTCTCGACTTGACCAGTATGGAACTAGACTAATTGAACTATGCAAAGGTACCGATCTACTCATAGCAAATGGACGCATCGATAAAGATAAATACGCAGGCAATGCTACTTTTAGAGGTAACACCCTCGTAGACTACGTGATAACCCACCCGTCTCTTATGCAATACATGAGCAACCTAGAAATTATGGAATTCGACGCATTATTATCTGACGGACACTCTTCGATTGTATTCGAGCTAATGTTTACAGAATCCAATACCTACGGGGGAGGGGGGGGGGGGGAATGGAACAGGTGAGCATCAAGGGTAATAAACATAGAGCAGTCATCAAATGGGATGATAACAAATGCGAAGTTTTCTGTAATAACTTTACAAATGAAAATGTAATAGAACTCGTAAACACGTTAGAAAATCAGAAAATATAAACAACGTATGCCACAGAATTAAAAATATTTTCGCAGATATTTCACGAAATAGTGCCATGTGTAAAAACTGACGCTTCCTTCGCTTCGGCAGCAACGATTCCCAGTTAAAGTAGCTTCGAAACATCATAACTACCAGCCAACACAATGGCAATGATTATTGAACGACGGCATGACAATAGTGCGTTAAATCGTGCTGTCGTAGGCCTATATAATAACAGTGACCTATCTTAGAATAGTAGTAAGTATAATACTAATGATGGTGATACTGACAATAATGGTGATGATAGTAATGTTAATAATGATAACGATGAAAATAGCAGTGATGATATTGGTGGTCATGATAATCATAATGCTGGTGACAATAGTAACGATGATGACGGTGATAATGATGATGATGATGATGATGATGATGATGATGATGATGATGATAATAATAATAATAATAATAATAATAATAATAATAATAATAGCCTAATTATTGTGAATATCTGTAAATATTATATTTTGTCTCTATAACTCTGTAGAGTTCCGAGAATAAACTACTACTTTGACCTATCAGAATTAAAATTGTATTGGCTATTATAATCTGACACTTTATTCGACACTGTACTAGAATTAGTAACAAACACATATTATGATAGGGTCATAAGCGATCTAGAAAGTATATACTAAATCTATGGTCCTCAACCACAGTTCGCACACGCACACGCACACGAACACGCACGCGCACGCGCACGCGCACACGCACACGCACACGCACACGCACACGCACACGCACACGCACACGCACACGCACACACACAGGTGACATTGGAAGGACCCGCCTCCACCCCGCCTCCAGCAGTCCATGTGCGGGTAAATTTCTTTTTAACTCTCATATCAGCCAAAAACGGCTTCTGCAGTTGGCCTTGAGTAATATTCATTTTCAGACCAGGAGAAGCATATTTTTGAAAATTTACCGCTGGAATGACTGGCTCGATAGCCGAGCCAGTTATTCCAGTGGTAAATTTTCAAAAATATTCTTCTCTTGGTCTGCAAATGGACAATTTGTATGAGAAAATTTAAATTTTCTTGAATAAATTTGATGGTTAAAGGGTTAAAATGTGTGTACTCATAGGTCATATCCAGGACTTTTGTAGGTAAATATTATTTTGTTGTGACTTGTGAATTATAGTAAAACTTGTAATATGGAATCACCTTATGGCGCACAAACAATAGAGAAATACATACATAGCTATGCCCCGCCCATCTCTAGCTAAACTCCGCCCACGCCATGCGACTATCGTGTTGGGATCGATGTATTTACATTGAACCCTGAATTGTCAGAATCCCATTTTCAAGATAATTGTACAGGTAAGCTGCTGAATATTTTGAAACTAATTTGATTGGGTGCTGTTGCTGCCTATTCAAAATATTCAACAGAATGTTTATTAAACAGTAAATCTAGCAAAGACATAATTCGTACACTTGAGGGGCTTTTCAATGTTCATGACGGAGCTATAGATACGTCATTCATTACCCATTTTGATTGTGACGTCAGCCTACGTGTGATGTAATTGATTATGACGCCATTTTGAGTGACAGATCGGATCTCTCCATTAGTTACTATAAACATGTGGTTTCTTAATACAGGTGGCTTAATTGCTATAGGATCTTGGTTTTGGATTCAAGTGATGATGGCTCTGTAAGACAGGTGGTCTTTTAAGCACCCCTCGTAAAGAACATCATGTTTTGGCTCCAGTTAATGACTGATTGTATCTTCAACTCATGTACGGTATTGAATGCTTGCTATTCAGCGTTATTAGTGAGTTATATGTTATATATTATACGCTTAGTTAACTGGGCTTCGTCAACCACGGCATGTTTTTGCTAGGATTTCTGGCAATGGGCCATAAAGAATATAGAGCAAGCGGCTAAGATCAACGGACCGCTATAACGTCATGTCATATAATCATAAACTAGGAGAAAATGTCAAAACGAAAATTACACGAATTGACTGATTGTAGCTATAGGCTAATAGCTAGACGATGTTTCGTATACCGATTAATCTTTATGAAATATAACGACGTTCTGTAGCTCTATGGAATATGTAAAGATCTGACGGCAAGCACCACAAGTTCATCAATTGTCGTAATGGGGTATTCCAGTTTATTTATCAACCATGTGCCATTATGCTCAACTACATGACGTGTATGCTGACATCATACTCAATTACGTCATGAATGGCGGGGCTAAGTTCGTCACGAATGCTTAATTGATGAGGGACTAAGCGTTGTTGTATGAAGAATTGCACGTCTTTACTATTTAATAAACATGCTGTTGAATATTTTGAAACTAATTTCACTTGGCGTTGTTGCTGCCATAGGCATAATATGTTGAATCTAATTTGACTAGAAACAGTGAAATTTTGTTTCAAAATATTCAACAGCCTTCTTGTATGGTTGTTTTGAAACTGATACACCGTTATTCCAATGGTTAAAGGGTTACGTTTTAACATTTGAGGTATGTGATGATGATCTCTCTTGAACCGGTTTAAACCGGTTTAAATATAGTTAATAGCCTAAAGTGCGGTTTACAGCCATAGATGCTGTTGCCATAGATACACAGTACAGCTTATAAATACGCTAAAATGTTTCCAAAATAAAAATAGAAACGCTTTAATTAGTAAGAAATGTTATGTTGAATATTTTGAACATAATTGGATTGGGAGACTTCCAATTCAATTATGTTCAAAATATCCAGTAGTAGGTCTACGTTTTATTTTGATTAGGAAACGTTATTTCTGAGCCGTACTGTAGCTTATAAGCCACAACTTCTTGAACATTATTTAACACTTTAACTCTTGTATTCTAGAATCTCAATTTCAAGACAGCTATAGGCCTACAGAAAAGCTGTTAAATATTTTGAAAATAATTTGACTGCTTCCAATCAATTTAGTTTCAGAATAATCAACAGAATATTACCTACGTCGTATAGAAATTGTCCTGTCTGATCTGTGAAGGTTATTCTGATGGATGACTAGAAAAGATTAGCAAGACCTTCGCCACACTAAGCAACCACCGCCAAATCGGTCTAGCAGTTTCCGATATATCCATGAATCCGTAATTTGATCCAATCCGGATCCGCGACCAAATTCTGGAAGTCTTCTCTGACAACAACAGCCTTTGTTGTGTTAAAATTGCAAACAAATTGGCTCAGTAGTTTTTTTAGATATAACTTCGGACGCACGCACCGACGCGCACACGCAATGCAAGGCAAGGATAATTATATATGAATTTGCGGGGAAAGCTCATGCGTGTGTACGTAAATGGAGTGTACAATGAGTAAGCTAACTGAACGTATTCGGAAACAATAAAGTATGATGACAGCTCGTGGGTGTTTGGTGGGTGACATTACACATGTCCAGGTTATTTTCTGCCAAAATGATCATCTGCATGCTCTAAGGACGTAGGAGCAGCCATCGTTTAGCCCCAGGTTGGCTGACGTGATTGGATTTGCATCAAAGCCAACGCGGAGATAGTTTGTTAATGCCAACAGAGCGATTGCGTAATATATCGACCAGAATTCCGGATTAGGATGACTCAATATCGACGTCAACGGTATCTGAGTATAGGCCATGACTGTATCGATGTTTGTCTTTAGCTATAGCAGAAAACCTGGCATTAAAGCAAACGCTTGTTATTAGATCTCTCTCTCTCTCTCTCTCTCTCTCTCTCTCTCTCTCTCTCTCTCTCTCTCTCCCCCCCCCCCCCCCCCCCCCCCACTAACACCCCTCTCTCTCTCTCGCCATCTATTAAAATAGCATATGTTGGTCTGAAATAAAGTGTTATAATTTATTACGCACTCACCAGGCACATTGTCGACCTTAAAACATATAGACACCAACAGCACCCAATCAAATTACGTGCAAAATGGTCAACGCTATGTCTTTCACATCCTAAATGATGTGGCGTGTGCCTATATACTATGGTTTAAATGATGCATTCTAAATTTATTGTTGTGCTGCTTCCAGATGCTATTTATGCAGCACATGTTACGCCGCTAAAATAGGCAGAACATATGTTCTGTTACACGTTTGCACACAATCTGACGAGCAGTTTCCCGAGTTCGCGCGTTAATTACTGCTGGTCTACTCATAATTTGCAAGGAGTCGTTTGAGGAATATAGGCCTGCGTTTACAATACAAACATTAGCTACCATACTAATGGGGGATCCGATCTGCTACTCAAGTATATTACATCACAATCAATTACGTCAATTGTTAGCTGACGTCACAATCATAACACCGTATAATCTCGTCACGAAAATCGAAAAGTACGTCACGAGTGTAAGAATTGTATATCTTTGATGAAATGCTGCTACATATATTGAAACTAATTTTGACTGTGAACTATTGGTGCCATATTCAAGAGCTAATTACATGTCTATAATTACTTTGAAATTGGGGTTCTGGGAATTTTTGGTTTAACCCTTGAACCCTCGAATGTGTTCAAGAAAATTTCAATTTTCTCATGGAAAATGCCTATTTGCAGACCAAGAGAAGAGTATTTTTTGAAGATTTACCACTGGAATGACTGGCTCGGGTATCGAGCCAGCCATTCCAGTGGTAAATCTTCCAAAAATAGTATTCTCTTGGTCTGCAAATGGGCATTTCTCAAGACCACTGCAGAAGCCGTTTTGGCTGATATGAGTGTTAAAGGGTTAAAGTATATAAGTCGATTCCAACACGCGGAAAAAGTCGGATGAGGTTAACATGAAATGGACGGGGCAGAGCTAGAAATGGATCCCTCCAGAAAAAGATCGAAAAATATCAAAATGGTTCATGAAAAATGAAACTACTCCACACACGCATTGTTATCAAAGAATTGTTCATAAATAAAACAGATACGGCGTAACAGCAGTGGGTCGACTGAGGGTAGCGGTTCGCCAATCCTAGGTACTACGTACTACTAATTCCGAAACAGTAGGATGACAAATAGGCATCTAACAGTTAGTCTATATTCTATACTTACCCAGATTCGCTTCACTATGTATCACACTCAAGACTCTGATCACGCTATCCGCAACAAAAAACACTACAAATCGAACACAAATCGTCACAGTTCCTTACTAATATTACATTCTGTCCTACAACATTTATCCTATCGTCCTCTCTACACTAGAGCTAAATGATAAGCCCGAGTAGACATCGCTCAACTGCTCTAGGCCTATTATAGTAATCGCCTAGCAGGCATCTACACGTTTGCCAACAAGACCTCGGCAGCTGTATTTTCGCTGCGTATCGATTTTGTGGAATGTCTGACAGATCGATAAGAAAATGATATCAGGAGTACTGTTATTGCGTCATTTTATAATTATTTTAATACATTCACTGCTGTTTTATTTGACAGTCTGTATATGGTATTCAATTCCATCTTGTTCACTTACTCGTATCGGGTGTCCATTTCTTAACGGTTATTGTGTAAACTTAACCCTAAAAGTGCCATCTAGTCTTGAGGAATGTCCATTTGCAGGCCATGGGAAGACATTAAAAAAAAATCAGCAACTGGAATGACGGCTTGCTGTCCGAGCCAGTTATTCCAGTGGTAGATTTTCAAAAAATTGTCTCCTCTTGGTCTGCAAATGGATACTAGCTACCCTAGGCAGATTTTCCTGACCAATAACATTTTAATGGGCAAGTAGGTAAGAAAACGACACGTGCTGTGGGCTTGAGGAATGTCTATTGGCAGGACAATAGAAAGTTATTGTTGTATATTCCAGTGGTAAATTTACAAAAGTAACCTTCTATTGGCCTGCAAATAATGGATGAATCGAGTTTTAGTTATGCCCCGCCCATCTCTTATTAACCTCCATCCACACCTCGACGTGCTGGAATCGATCGATCCCTGAACTGCTTGACTATAAATTTCCAGAAAAATATACAGTTAAGCTGTTGAATATTTTGAAATTAATTTGACTGGGTGCTGTTGCTGCCTATGGCAGCAACAGCGCCAAGTAAAATTAGTTTTAAAATATTCAACAGCATGTTTATTAAATGGTAAAGACACAATTCGTATAGTAATGCTTAGTCTGTCATCAATTAAGCGTTCGTGACGAACTTATCTACGCCATTCGTGACGTCATTGATAATGACGTCCTCCTACACGTCACGTAGTTGATTATGACGTCATATGATTGATGGATGAACTGGAAAGTTCCATTGAATTTTCTTGAGAAATCTTGACCATTAAATGTTAACTGATGAGCTGTATTTTGCGCGCCTTTGGGCGCTGTAGACGCAAGAGGGGTTAAAAGACTGTGTTGATAGCAACGGCACACAACATACACATTTAAATAAACGCAACTCACGACAGGGGTGCCGGAACCAAATTTGAGGGAGGGGGCAGGTTTCACAAATAGGGCACACTGGATGGCATCGTCTGGAGAAAGATCTGAAATGGGTTTCACCTCTCTAATAGAAGGGTGTTCGGCGATACCAATTCATTCACCCAACCACCGCGAGAAAAACATTGAAACGTGCATGCTCTGTGAATCGATTTCCTGCATTCTGAGTGTCCTATGCTCCACGTATAAATGTTATCTAGAGCAATGTTGAGTGAAAAACTTATGTAGGCCTATTCTTCGGTAGATTGAACCCATTCGCAATTCACATTTATTACAATCGGCAATATTATCCTCTGATGCCTACTTCTAGTCAATTGGAAGCTGTGACTAAGCGATGACTAGCCACTGGGTGTGCGTGCATGCGAGTGCGTGCGCGCGCGCGTGCGTGCGTGTGTGTGAGTAAGTGAGCGAGCAAGTGAGTGAGAGACTGAGCGAGCAGGCAGGCGCGGGTGGAATGTGCGGGTGGGGTGGGGTCATTTTTGAAGTTCTAAGCTAAAGTGGGGTTTTTTCCCTCAAAATCGGTAAAGGGCACAGCTGCCCCGCTGCCAACCACCACCCCACCCGCCCGTACTCAAAGGGTAACGGGGTCAACTGCCCCCAGCTGCCACCCCCCCCCCCCCGTGCTTCCGGCGCCCATGACTCACGGCATACGGGTGAAAAGTGATAATACGAGCTATGGCCGCTATCCGCTGATTAGAAAGTTTCTGATGAATATGGAGTCTGCGACAAAGTATTGTTTTTAGAGACTAAAATGGTGTTTGACTGTCACCTAAAAGTTGAGATGTGAATTAAAATATATCTTTTTGGTTGCCATTTTGGAACTCAAGATGGCGGCCAAACACTACGTCGATAGTGACGGGTATCTTATGATTTTGAAGGGAAACTGCATATTTATATGATAAATGAGCCAATTCCCCCCCCCCCCCCTCCCCACGCCCAACCCCCACCTCACAGACACCAACACCCCACACCCCACACCCCACACCCTTACGCCACGCACGGCATTTTCAAAGCCAGTATGCTTACCTGTTTCTGATACAGATTCTTCAATTATATCCAGTAACATTTGTCGATTGGACATGGATAAATCTGCTAAACGCGTTATTGCCTACATACAAATTGATTTGCTGTGCTGGATTCTAACACCAACTAACTACTGACATGCCTACACAACATTATATATGCAGATATATAGCAGGACATATACACAATCTAGACCTCCAGGCTGGTGATTAAAACTACATACATAAATTAACGTTCATACTATTCAAATTTTAATACCTAGTTTAACGGTTTTTTACACAGGTTTACCTCTATTATGTATTCATTAAAATGGGCTTATTTTGAAAACAACTTTGCTGGAAATAAGTTATCACAGTAGTGACATCGTTCAGCAGCTCTGATTTCAAAATGAATTCAGAGTTTTCATCAGTTTTCAATGCATTAAATGTGCATGTTGAAATCCAAGTTCTTGGCCGGGTTAAATGAATATGCAGTCATGCACGACTTAGGCTATTACTCACAACAATAACTTAATGCTACGTTCAACGCCTTACTTCCGTTAATGGTCTCTACTGGTTAACCCTTCAACCACGCGAGATGGTTGAGTGGTTTCAAACTAATGTGAAATGAAGCTATTTGTCCCTTGTGTAGTGACATTTGTTTTAAAATAGTCAACAGCTGACTCGAGAATGAGATAGGATACCGGCATGTCACGGTTCAAAGTGTTAAGGAGATATGATGGTTTGCCATATGTACCAGTGAATGGTTAAGATTGGCCAAGTCCAATCCGGTCCTGAATCCCAAGATGATTGCGGAGTCAATCACTGGCTAAGGTCCATGTCTCATCACTTCTTGGCACCGCCTAGGAGTGAAACCAGCGCACCGTCTCCTCCACTTTGTATCCCGTTCGTCGTGATTAGTGGAACAACCCCGACCTCTCACCCAGTTAATTGTGATCCCAGGGTGATTCAACCATTCTGATAGTCCCGTCACAAACAAACACAAGACTAATGTCTTTTCCGGCAGCGGACAACTACCTGCTGATCGATCAGCTGACAAACATTCATTGAAGTGTCATTCTCACGAACACTTAAAAATACGAAAATGTTAATGATTATTGATCAACCATGACTCCTAATACCAATAACACTCATTCATGCAGCCTCTGAGTCAACTCCTAGTAAATTCGCTAAAAAAAACCCTAAGCGTTGACGTTACCTCTCTCATAATCCTACTGGACTATCTCCATGGCTTTCCTGAACCAAGGGCAACAGCCGGCCCCACATCTGCGAGTGAATTCCGTCATAATCTATAATTAAATCTAAATAAATCTAATAAAACGATGACAACTTTCACTCAATGATCAAAGTGGGGCCATTAATGAATCCGATTTCTGTTCTCTGCACCCAGCAAGGCACTCATCCCGCGACACTATTGTCATCGTGGACTTTCAGCCACGTGAATCTCTCAGTAATCGACTGAGCCAAAAAAGGATAAGCAAATTCCTTCCAATTCCGATTGACAGTCTAAAATAATAGTCTAACTATTTTTGTATATATGCATAAATGTACCTTTTACTGACCGGATCCGTCACCAATTGCAATATGTAGACTCGCTTAAATGACTACCGGCACTCTTCTCGCCGCGGGCCTATGTATGTATTATAAGTATGTATGCCTATGCGTTTAACATTTTATCCTGACAATAAATTCCCGTGTTTCAAACTCGCCCTATTTAACAGTTGATGAGATAGCTAAAACAATTTCCTATACACATAAAATTATTATTGCTTTTTCATTAGTGCCGTGGTGATAAAACTCTGCACAATACACCTGTGAATATTAATTTATTTAGACATCAATTAATTATTTAAATTTCGCGTCTTCATTTTTTCATTAGTCAATGGACTATTCCAGTTTATTCATCCACCATATGACGTCGTAATCAACTACGTGGCGTGTAGGATGACGCCATAATCAATGACGTCATGAATGACATAGATAAGTTTGTCAAGAACGCATAATTCACCTTTCTAGAGTATCCATCTATCATCTGACGTCATATGATGTCATAATCAGCTAAGCGGCGTGTAGGGTGACGTCATAATCACTACGTCATAAATTATTCTATTTGGCCGTCTTTAACTCTTAATAGTCCGACACGTTGTATTTTGAAATTAATTTGGCTGCACGTTGTCGCTGCCATAGTCAGGGAGTTCAGAGATCGATCGATCCCAACACGAGCGAGGTGTTAATCTTGTTATACGCGGATGAAACCGTTCTTTTAGCGGACAGCCAGGAAGATCTCCAGTTAGCACTAGATGTTTATATTAATTACTGTAATATATGGAATCTTAAGATAAATAAAGATACGAAGATAATTATAATATTCGAAAATAATAAGCGGGGTTGGAATAGATATAATTTTACTCTGGATGGGGAAAGAATAGAAACAGTTGATAAATATAAGTATTTGCGAATCAATCTTTTTTTGCAATGGTAGATATATAACTGCAATGAAACACCTTTGTGAGCACGCAACTAGAGCACTATATACTCTATACCGACGGACCGAAAATACTGACTTACCTATAACATGACAACTAAAACTGTTTGAATCAATGATCGTTCCTATTCTTATATATGGATGCGAGGTTTGAGGTCTCGAAAGTCTACAAATACTAACAAAGGTACAACTACAATTTTACCGGCGTACTCTACGTCTTGACAGAAGCACATATATGGTATATGTGGAACTGGGTAAATATCCGCTAGAAATAACCATAAAATACCGAATAATTACATTTTGGGAGAAACCATTAAAGGTGCATATTCACACTAAATGCATGAAAATTAAATTATCTAAATTGAATACTTTTAGAGGCTTAAACTTTGAGCCTAGACATAAAGAAACGTAATAAATCTTAACATATGATGGCTTAATTCCATATAAATTAATATAATTTTTTGAGTTGTGAAATTGAATTAGAGGCTCTTGCCTCTAATTCAATTTCACAACTAAAAAGATTATATTAATTTATACGGAATGAAATCATCATATGTTAATATTTATTTCGTTTCAATACATCTAGCTATTTTAACAATTTTATTTTAAACCATTTAGTGTGAATATGCACCTTTTAAACAGTAAAGAAACTAAACTATCATCCGTCTTATATAGGTACATACACAATGACAGTCTCAAAATCAACATGACATACAAATGGATTAATAGTGTGAGAAACATATTATATAGTGTGGGTATGGGAGATATATGGGAAAGTCAAGCTATAACTAACGCGGAAGTAAAATATATAAAGTAGGTTCTGATAGATCAAGTCACACAATCCTGAGCAGGTGAAATCAACACGTCTTTTAAGGTGTAACTTATGGTATAAATCAACACTAGAGTGCAAAACATATCTTCTAAAATTAAATAATGTTAACAGGATAACCTTAGCTAGATTCAGAACTAATAATCATAGATTGCCAATAGAACCGGGTAGGTGGGTGGGGTTAGAACAAAAATATAGAACCTGTAATTTATGTAACGAACAGGACATTGGGGTGAATTTCAACACCTCTTTCTATGTGAGTATTTCAATAACGACAGGTAATTATTTCTACAGA
>CM067371.1:68609289-68611789 GCA_034401795.1 Chaetoderma sp. LZ-2023a | reverse complement strand
TGATGGTGCTGCTATTATTGTTGATGTTATCTTTGCTGTCTGATAAACATATTTTTCCGAGCCTGCAACTAGCACACATAAAAACTATTCAAAATCCACATTACTACTAAACAAATACGTTTGTGATTTGGCCTCTGTAATCACACATCTTAAATTGTTTAAAGAAATGCTTAGGCTAATAGAGAATACTCAACTCTGCGCTACACTTGCTTGATATGCGAGTTACGTATACGGATTTGTGAACAACTACAGCTGTGGATGAATCTCACAAATTCAATCCGTTCTTGCGTAAAAAGCCGTCATTGTGTTATTCTTAAAGTCACGTCTCGATTTCCAATACAAACGCGTAATTCGAATATTTGATGCCTTAAATTTGTAATATAATCGTTCAAATAATCGCGCGTCCACGTAAATGATTGTGTTAAACTTTAGCCAATATGAAGGACAGAGGGTGAGGTTGACAGTAATACAAAGCAGCTGGTATTTCAACACTGTTAAATTAAATCACACGAATGCAACATCTGCTGAGAGAGAGAGAGAGAGAGAGAGAGAGAGAGAGAGAGAGAGAGAGAGAGAGGGGGGGAGGGAGGGAGGGAGGGAGGGAGGAGGGAGGAGAGAGAGAGAGAGAGAGAGAGAGAGAGAGAGAGAGAGAGAGAGAGAGAGAGAGAGACTGGCTTGGGATGGGATCACTTTTGACGACTTGTTCGAAAACTATTAGAATGAGAGGATTTGTTGCTTCAACAACAACTGCTCCCAGTTAAATTGTTTGTAGTCAATCAGCCTGATAGCGAACGTTTATCACCAGAATGATGCAATTCCACCAAGACATTATTGGAATGTGACAGAGGTATTCATAAAATGCGAACATAAAATAAAGACCCTGGAACAATCTGGTTGATGTCTTCCAGGATGAAGCTAGATTTTACCCAGACTCTTAACCTTGGTTCGATTAGAATAGGCTAAGCAAGCTTCGTCTTTAGCTGCGTTTATCAGTTCTATAAAGATTGGAATTTCAATAGATAGATGGTTAACAAGCATGCGGACCAGGCATTTCAGCGTTAAATTGTCAAAAATAGTCTGCTCTTGGCCTGCAAATGGACAATTAATAAGCAAATATTTTGATATCCTTGACTAAATCTAGGCATTAAAGAGTTAACACGCCTTAACATCATTCACTAATAAAAGATCTCACAGGATCGTATCTTGAAAACGAATTTGCTGCCCGCTAACGAGCACGTATAACTGATCAATGTCATGCAATGCATCGTTGTCGTCGTCGTCGTTGTAGTAGTAGCATAGCAGCAGCAGCAACAGTAAATAGATTGGTATCAGAAAAATGATGATGATGCTCTGAAGGACGAAAATAGGAACAGGTGGTTATGCTGCTGCCATTGCTGCTGCTACTATTGCTACTGCTGCTACTGCTGCGCCTGCAGCTGCTGCTGCTGCTGGGGGAGGAAGACTGTGACGGAAGATAACCAGCTGATATTAAATACAATTGCGATAATCGTCTTATCGCTATAGGGCCTATTCAGACATTTCTTTGCGGTTAGCAGACAGAGATTCCCGCAGACAAACTCTAAAACATTGATTCCCTTGGCGTTATCTATAATGATCGAACGTCTGTCTATCCGCTGGGTATAAAGGAAATAATATATAACTTGGAACTAGAAATGGTTACTAACTATCTAAGCGTTACTGTAATGAATGAGCCGTGCTGTGATAATTTCAATAATCTGTTTTACGTACAATGGAATGTGTCCCAGCAATGCTGAATCTACGCGGTATGGGATGGCTTTTGTGTCAAGTGTGCTGCACAATCGGTTGACGTCATTTGGCTAAATCTGACCTATTGGATGCGAAAAATTAACCCGAATCTTTCATTGCAAAACGCAGATGTCAGCAAATGTCTTTTCGAGTCAAAACCTGGTTCATTTCCAGGATATTACTGCAGAATTGTCGGCGCCAATATGGCGAGGGAGACAAGAGTGATTCATCGGCTACTTAGTGACTGAGGACAAACAGTGCAGTGCGTTCATCTAACAGACTTGTTATTCCAGCAATGGATAGTCGTGCTCTCTGGCCCTAACACGTTTAACGCTGAAGACCAGTTAGAACAAGTTCTCTCAGAAATCATAATCATTCTGTTCTCCATACTCCCTCCCCTCGCACGCACGCACGCACGCACGCACGCACGCACGCACGCACGCACGCACGCACGCACGCACGCACGCACGCACGCACGCACGCACGCACGCACGCACGCACGCACGCACGCACGCACGCACGCACGCCACGCACGCACGCACGCACGCACGCACGCACGCACGCACGCACGCACGCACGCACGCACGCACGCACGCACGCACCCACCCACCACCACCACCACAACCACCACCACCACCACCACCACCACCACCACCACCACCACCACCACCACCACACGACCACCACTACCTCCCACCCAGCCACCAGGGCCAGCTGTATCCTTACATCATCA